>PQWD01006365.1:0-64083 GCA_019425675.1 Leucinodes orbonalis | reverse complement strand
TTAAAGAAATAAGTATTGTACATTTTTTGTACACACATATATATAAACCTAAAACCGTTGGTGTAAGAGCCGATATCTCAACAAATTACACCACCGTTAAATGATTATGATTTAAAAAAATGATAATTATAATTTTAAACACCAACAAAGAGAATTAAACACAACAGTTACTGGACAACGAAACAAAAGAAAAGTGAAATTAAAGGCGATACTAACGAAAACTAAAGTCGTTGTGGTAGTGGTCGTAAATGTTTGTACTGTAAGACGATCAAACTATGAGTTCTCGGTGCAGTCGGCTCGTTGACCGTGGCACTAGAACGAGAGAAAGAAAGACAAACCACTTATTGACCTTTAACAATAAACCAAAGAATCGAATTAATTAGGTTACATTAAAAAAAGACATAAAATAAGTTAGGTAACTGCTGAAAAATATTACTTAAACATTCAAAAAGGTCAATGGGTTCCATCTCAGCTTAAGCCATTACAACATTTAAACAATAAACAACATTAATAAATGAAAACAGAAATTAGCGAAACGGAATGGTTATTGATAACAGCGTTACAACAAGTGTTATATACTTTTTGCGTTACACTACACGGAACGTCAATAAAATGCCTTCTTTCAGCAACGAAAGTTTCTTTATCGATGTGAAAATAATGTAGTTGTAATGACGGAATTTCTGCACAAGATATCTTGTCTGCAAACGAAAATAAAATTCACAGGTAAAACACCAAATCTATCAGAACAAACCGGAATAGTAACAAACACGTCAGACTCCGTGTCATATGGAGGCAAGTCTAACGTATCGAACTGTCAAGACCGAATCGAGATTTCCATTTTGGCTGTTGTCTAAAGAGGTCGGTAGGTGCCCACTAGAGGTGGAAGTGTTACATATTTGATGTGTGTTAGCGGCTCGGCATCAAGCATTTACCTCAGCTACCCAAAACAGTCCGGAGCGTCGTTTAACAAGTCTACAGAGCTGTACGAGTGGTAACATATTTCATCCAGCTGCGACCATCATATAGCGAGCCAGTGGCCAGTATTGTGTGCGTATATTTAAAAAAGTTATCGTTGAAGTATAGGGTTTATGAAAGAGGTTTCCATCGAAAAGTTGGCTATTATAAGACGTCGCTGCCTCCGGCGGGACGTGCTGCGCATTGCGATGGCTCTGTCGCTGATGGATTTCGTACGAGTGCTTTGGATTTCGCCTTTCAGCGGATCTGAATGCGACCTTGTGTGCTGGGATAACTATTTTCTGGACATGTGTCAACACTGATAAAAATGAACTTGTTATTTATGAAGAAATGTTTTGCCGCATGAAGGTTCCGTCATGTCAAATTAAATGACGAGGTGTTTGGCTTGTATAATTTTATCACAAACGCATGATGTAACAAAAGTAGGAGTATTTTTCAATTTATTATGATTTCTGACAAAAATGAAAATTATGTGATCAAAATGCTGTGTTATAAAAAAAAGAAACAAAAAGCAAATTAAGTGAGTATGAATACACAAAGTAAGTTATTAAATGTTATGCAGTATAACAGTCGACTCGACGCAAACATTTTCGCACAAATAATTAAACGGAATAATATCCCTTGTGGATTCGTTAGTTCTCTATCAAGCGAAAATAATCTTAATAGGCTTACACAATTGCTGTCGAGAAACAATTATATGGCATGCATTAAATTGCGTCGCGCCGAGTTGAATATCGGAGAGAAATTTTAATAAAGCATCGAGCAGGATTCTCACAGTTTATGGCTAGCACGGTGCTTATGCATAAGTGACTGGGTCGCAGGGACTCCCTACTTTTGTATATAATTAATTCAGGGTACGTCCAAGTTAGGCACGGACCCGTGCGATTGTTTGCTTACGTTATAACTTATTCAGGCGTATAGACACGTTTTTAACGACATAACGAATATGAGAACCATTTGAATAAGGTGTTATAGTTGGGTATGTTTCATTAGTGTGGTTTAAATTAAACGTTTTAAATGAATATTACATAGTTTTTATTTAATAACCGTTAGTAGCGTATTAAGAATACAAAATTCTTATATAAATAAATAAAATTATCATCATCATCAGCCTCTAGTCTTCTACTGCAGGGACTTTATTTATTTATTTATATTTTACATATTAGTGCCGTAGGGGCTTGGGTCATCCTGGATTTTTCCTATTTAGAAAATAAGGTGACTCAATCTGCAATCTTCTGACATTGGGAAAAAATCTTGGGTCCCTCCGCGGCTTTGCCGTTATACCCGGATCACGCAGCGATCTTAAATCAACGCCCGGACCACTATAACAAGTTGTCAGTCATAGTACACGTAAATAGTGTAACACGTAAATAGTGTGTTAATTTAGCTAGTGAAAGCAATTCATATAACGTTCCATTTAATTAAATGTAGTGTTACCATACATTCAACATCGTGGAAATTTCGCTGCAAAACGTACGTAATCATAATTATGTTATGGCTTGTGTTCCATTCGGCGATTCGTACTAAATGTCAAAACTTTGTCTAGCAGTTGGCCGGCAATCACATTGTGCAGTGGGGAATCTGTTCAAACATTGCATTTGCAGTAGTTAGTTGCATTCACACGGTAACCAAGCCGTTGTCAGTTGTTTTAGTAAGCTCGAACAGTTCTCATTCATTTGCAATTTTAAAAGGGAATTTTTCATGAGATTTTGTTAAGGAATTTCAGTCAATTTTCCATCAAATTTGCTCATTATCTATCTATCTATTCAACCTATCGCAGTCCACTGCTGGACATAGCTCTCCCCCATTTTCACAATTTGCATAATATAAATCTATATTAACAAAAACTTCAGTTACTATTCTATTTGCTCAATATTAAAATATCAACTCTAGGTTTAGGAACAGATGTCTAAGGAGCCTATACACCTGTTCATTTGCAGCACCAATGGAGCTACAAGATGCATTGCCAGCCTTTTAAACAAAAAGTTCCTAGGTATCGGTTCACACGACAGTCATTGAGAGAAACTTTAGTACAGCAGTGGATTTATTAGGCTGTCAAGATGATATGTGAATCTGGCATTTATTCACTAATAAAATCCTATTTAATTAACAGCGCTGTATAAGTACTTCATTATTAATACCCTAAATTTAGTCTTCGAAAGCATAGTTTCAGTATACATATCAATCATCATTAAACAGCCCAAACATTGCATCAGTAGCAGTTACTAATTGGTTGTAGGCGGTAACTCCATTGTTAAACGTTTGCCTCCCCTAAAGAGCGCCGAGCATCCTCACATATACATATAACTAAAGAGCATCCTATAGAAAATCAACGCAACACGCATGCGTTAAGGTTTAGATTTGAATGACGCATTTTATTTAACATGCTATTTAGAAGCATGTTAGTTCAATCGTATGAGCTATCAAATTGGTACAAATAGAAATAAACAGCCGCGTTTGGGCAGAACTCCTACTACATAGATTTAATTTTTCGCAAAGTTGACGTTTATGCTTGCGGATAGCATTTAAATTTGTTAATGCGCTGAACAGTTTTAATATAATAAAACATTGCGTGGTTACTTATGTGATTAAATATATTAATGTATCCCATTATAAATGTAATGTTGTAGTCAAAACTTACTCAATTACTAAGGGAAACTTATAAACCTTAAAAACATATAAATCATTATCGTATTATTTTCTGCAAGGCAAGCAACGCCAACCAAACATTGTTTGATAGATTGGCGAGTGTCTCTTGTTTAAACTTCCAGTGTACCTATACGCTGTTCATACTTGATTTTATTTTTTTAAAATGTGACATTATATAAGTAGTTGATAGTTTCAGAACGCGCATTATAATCGTTTGCCCTCTATAATATAAAAGAGTGCATCAGACGAACTTACAAAATCAGGACAAATAGATTTTTATCGGAAACAATTTCAAAGCAATATTTCACATAAGTTTGCAAGCTTCGAAGGAAAATCATCGACATTTGTATATTGAGCGGTACAGAAGGTTAACGTTTCGTGATCGTCGTGTGAGCTAACAAATTGTTACGAATGGTGGCGGGTGAAACTTGAATAAAGCGAGGCATATACTTTTTGAGGCAGTTCAATAAAATTCTTAACGTCATTATTATATAAAATGGAAATATTCGATGGTGCAATACGAACAAACTCATCCGAAGTAAAAATAATAAGGGTAAACGATGAAATGGGTGATTTTTTTCTTCTTCTTTGTGTAGACATGCTGGTATGAATCTAAACTACCTAGTTGAAGGTGTTGTCCTTACCCAAAGGCTCAAAATATAGGACCGATAATTTTGTTACTTGTGCATTTGTCTGGCCGTATAACATATTAATGGTACATGTTTAAATCAGATTCGCGGAAATATCGTTCGCTACTGCAACTATTTCAATTTAATATTACCCAGTAGAATATTTAATGAGCCAATTCTACAGCAAACGTGACGTGTTGTGTGAACGGTTATTGCCGTTTTAACGGTATCACTATAAATGTTCAGGATTGATATATCGGCAGACCAATAAAGAGGCAAAACGACCCGGGTTTGATGATCGTATGTGCGTAATGGCACAGAGCTGACTTATATTGCGTTAGGTCCAGGACTGTCTGCGTAGAATGGGTTAGATACTTTGAAAATAAAAATCTAGATCACTGAAAGCTTTGTTATTAAATTAACATACCTATTTCTTTTCTTGATTTGTTATTAAACATTAGTACGTTGCTTGACGGCGTAGCAGCAAGTGCATTTGGTTAATTATTACAAATGCAAAGCAACTAATCTAATGGTCAACCATCAGAGGTGTGCCTAGACATATTTTATAAAGTCCCTTACTGCCCAGTCCATCGGTTCCGGTTGTCATGTTAGTAGTTAAAAACTAATTTTAAATCAATTTTACCATCAGTTTAATAGAGGCCGATAGATCAACTGTCAACTCTGCTCCTTTTTAGATCCGTAAAGAGGGTAATCCGTTATTTTTTTGTTATTAAAATTTAAAGTGAATCGAGACGTGGACAAACATACCGATACTTTGAGGTATTGAGGCAACGTAATAAATTAAATAGTAACTAAGTTTTGTTTTTTGTAAACCCTGACTGGGATATTTCAATTTTAGTAGTTTTCCGTACCGGGACCACAGCGAAAATACTGTTGCGGAAGATTTAGATAGCATTAAGTTAATAAACGATCTTATAGACGACCTCCCTCTGATATTTTTTATCAGTGGTGTACCAAAGACAAGCACCATTGTTTCAGCAGGACGTTTATTTGCGCTAATGCAAATTTATATTATATAAAGCGAATGTTCATACATTTCGGGTTACAGTCCATAGTAATAATGGGTTGGTAGACAACGGCCGTTTCAAATTATTATAGTATTTCTTCGACAAAGGATTCCGCAGGCACGAGTTGTGATGCAATTTGTACAGCTGTGGTTTCATTGCTTTGAAACTAAAGTGCCCCCTTTTCCATAGTACCTATAGTGCTCAAGTTTTAAAAACCCTATCTTATTAATACAGTAAATATGAATATTGAAAAAAACTAGCTCCTTTGTAAGAAATTGTGTTTAAAATGTAAAATCCTCGAGTAACAACTTTAAGGGCAATAAACCAGTGTATTGATATGAATTTTATATGTTTAGTTCACTGTGTACAGTCTAGACGCTCAAATTTATGATTTATATGAATATTGTGAGGGTTTCTCGCTAGTAGTAACCATTCCAAATTATTGGCGTTAAAAGGTAAATTTGAAATACAATGTATGTCTTGTAAACTTTTGCATAATAAAGTATTCTTTAATTTTTTATCCATCTTCAACCAACTTTAATGGCCCACTGCAGGGCACTAAGGGGAGATTGGGCCGTAACCCACCACATGGGCCCATTGTCGATTGACGGATGTTATCGACTACTATCCCTAGTATGTAGCCGGGACCGATGGCCTAACGTGCCCTTCAAAGCACGAAAACATCTTTCTTTTAAGGCAATCGGGTGATTTCGTCTGCAACATCCTAACCAAACTAGGAACAATCGCACGAATTGATGTTACCCGCGGGATTCTACTTCACGACTTCCGTGTCACGTAGCCGTAAGCTATGACGACTAAACCACGGAGACAGTTAATACGTTATTATTTGTATTTATTATTATTATTTTATTAATAAAATTACATCTACAGACTCATGGTCCGTACTCTTTTTAGTTTAAGATTATTTTGTACTTTAATTATTATAATATTATGTTAGTGTTCTGCGCATGGGGCAAAAGAATTGGTTAAAGGGGGAATGAGATAACAGAATTAAAATAACTAAATATTAACATTAGGTAAAGTAGGGGGGAGAATAATATAGAATAAATGGAATAAATAACATCATAAATACTCTCCCTCTCTCTGTTTTATATTTATATAACAATAGTAGCAATAACTCTTCATTATTACAATTAGAACTTAAAATTAATACATTTAGCGATGTCCATGTGGCCACCACCGATGCACTTCTTTAAGGTGCAGATGTTGAGGTGGATGGACCAGGGGAGTGGGCCTCTTTTTGGCTTTGTCTCTCCGATGCAATGAGTTTGTTTTGTATTTATTATTTGTATCAAACACAATACAAAAAAAATGTTTGTGAATATGTCTTATTAAATAGTGTAGATATTCGTATATACGGTTCAGTACTACAATATAGGTGTAACAAAAATACCTACTCACGTCAAGCCAATCAATCAGAATCAATCTGTTATTACAATGAAAATCTGACGCTTTTTAAATCAACAATTAAGTTCCACGTCAAACGCACGATAACGATCATTAATTTTAAAAGAGGGAAGCTTTTGTCCGGTATTCAAGAAATTAAGTTATGAATTAACTTCAAATAAATTAAAAGAAGTTTCGTCTTCGTCGTTTCCTCCAAATAACTTAGCACATTGAGTGCCAATATTATACGTAAACAGGTTGGTACCACTTTATTTCAAATGTCAATTAAGTTTCAATAACTTAATTGAAGGAGACCAACAACTGATAGACAGTTATTATTTTTTGTCAATGCGGCACTGCGCCCGACCCCAGAGACAACAGATGTTAGATCTCTTATACTCGGTAATTTTACCACCTACAGTGCCCTCATCCCGAAACTCAAATGTGCCTAACACTCCTGTTTCACGGGGCGATATCTGGCACTGCGATGTTACCCAACCTACCTAGACGACTCAGTATCGAGTCTACCACCTAGTGAATTATTACAAGTAGCATAATTTTATTTGCATTTACAATAATCATAATTCATCCCAGACTCTGGTGAATGCAACGGCTGGATCACACCGATGCAACGAATAGAACAATATCCATGTATGTATTTTTGTTCCAAACGGCTTATCTATGTTCCGGGCGCGACGGAAGCTGATCAGGCGTCCGGGAAGCGCTAACAGGATTACACGCCTGGGATAGTTTGTCCCACTTTTAACAAGTTTTAGTTATACTTTATTTTATATTCCATTACGCGCGCGATTCTGGTATTGTTCAAATGTAATTTTTCATTTAAACAATACCAAAATCGCGCGCGAAATAGCCTTCATGTTGAGAACTAGTGATGTTTGGTGTGATGAGGTTACAATATCTATTTAATAATCACTTAAATCGTCTAAATGAGAGGATTCGACGACGTGTATCAGCTAATGCGTTGGGTTCACAATCACTTGATTTAATCAGCACTTGCAATGATCGGTCATCGCATTGTTAACGATAATATATTATCACAAATAAATAAAATAAATAAGTAATCCATCAATAATCTATCAACGTTCACAAAGCGCCATTTAGCCCCAAACTAAAAAATTAACCAGCAATATGGTTACTAACTATTTTACTTATATACATTGTATTTTATAAATGTATACATATTATTCATAGAGACACCCAGACCAATACAAACAGTCATGCACACAAATGTTTGTACTGCCCGGGGATCGAATCCGGAACCCTTGGTATAGTGGCCGGCGTCTCAACCATTACACCAAGTGGGTCGTCAAATATAGCTTTAAATATATAGCTTCGATACGCTATTCGCCGACATATAGAGTAAATTTTCAAAGATTTTAGCTCGTGTATTAGGATGTAAATGTTAGAAATTACTGCAAAATAAAGAACATCACATGTAAGCAACTTTAGTTGTTTGTAGCAGTAATAATTAACCAGTACCTAAAGTTTTATTTATACAATATTGTAAGAATAATATCCTCGGACAATGAGTTTCAATAGCAGCTTAAATGCATGGCTATGGATTAGAATTTTTATTCAGTATTACTTAGACAGTACGTGGTGACGTGGTATTTAGATTATATGTTCCTCTCCTTCCTAAATCCGTTACCGAAATAGAATATTTATAATTATATATTAGAGCGTATATTCTTTTTTTTAAATCCAGTAGGAAACGAAAGTGTTGAAATACCTTCTTACAGCCTTTGTGGATGGGTTATCCTCAAACACGCACGAAGCATTTCGCTTCATCATTCATAAATTCGTAATGCGCACAACTGGTGAATAAAACCCGAAGCGGTAGGAAATGTACCTCTATAAAGGTAATGTCAAGACTATCAAGAGAGAATTAAGATACTGTTCTGACGTTTCAGTGTCCATACATTGGAGTAACCGGTTTAATGTCCGGTAAATAGACGTTTCAGGAAATAAAAATTGGACCGCCATAATGTTACTGTAATTACCGTTAAGGGGTTTAATATTCTGTTAGGGTACTGAAGATAAAATACGAAATATACCGAGAGAGCCAGGCATTGGTACTGAGCTATTTCCTTTAGGTTCTTTTTATTTCTTTTGGCCTTTGTATATATGTTCGTATATATTTTTCTCATGATACGAAGTGAACGGAACGGTTAAGACACTCACCTGGTGGTAAATGATACGCCAGACCATGCCAGAGCGGTATTGAAAGAGAGCAACAACTGATAACAGTTATTATGCTCCATCAATGTCGCACTGCGCCCGACACCCATGACAACAGATGTTAGGTCTCTTATATCCGGTAATTTCACTGGCAACAGTGCCCGCATCCCGAAACACAAAAGTGCATGGGATTCGTATTTGACGGCGGTGGTACACACCTAGACGATACAGTATCGAGTCTACCACCTAGTTAATATATGAATAATAATAAATAAAAATAATATTCTCTAAAAATCCCAGTAGCTGTACGGTCCACAACTGGATTAGGCCTTCTGGTATTAAGATGTTTCAATTTAAGTATGTTTAAGGTCTGGTCAATCTGGGCTATAAAACATTTTTGCAGTCCTTTTGGCTAGGACAAATTCACGCCTTTTAAATAAAACTGCCTTATTATTAATCGAATTTTAACTACCGTAGTCTACATGTTTTTAAACATAATTAGTATTCATTTATGGCGCAATTAGGTACCTGCACGTGTATTATTTTATATAACTTCTCAATACAATAGCAGCGTTTTGGTATATAATAGTCCGTGCAACCTACTAGGAATTTCCTGCCGATAAAGGGCGGGCTATGAAGGCATTTGATGGTCTGCATGACTTGGCACATACCCGAACCGGTCTCTATCCATCAGCCACCCTTTAATGATTTCTTAGAGTGCCAAGGCTCCTTTGAAAGCGTCTATTGGTCCGTAACGTTGTTGTAAGTTTTATTTTTTACCTTGTCAACAAAATAAGTAAATCTGTAAGAGTTAATACAACTTTTGATACGGTGTGAAATAAAATTAAATGGTTTATAACTTAAAAATGTAATGACTGTAAACAATGAATTGACTGCAATTTTAAGTGAGACATCTAACAACTAGTTACCATTAAACAAAATATTACAAGTTGATCATTTTGGTTTTGTTTATGATCAGCAAATCGTCATAAAGAAGATATTTGTGGCTAAAGCTTAAAAAACACACAAACTTAGGGTTTTGTAACCAATTCTTGTAAAATACTTACTAAAAGTATTTTAAAATATTATTATGTTGTCAAAGCAATATTAAATTCGTATAAATTATATAAAGATCTAGATCTTGAAACTATCCACTGTGTGAAAAGCCTTACAAGCGGTGTTCCCATTCTAAGATCGCGTCATTAAAACGTAGTGATGTCGAACTAGTGTTAACAAATACGCCGTACTACGCGTACGTAGCACCCAGTTTTCTAATCACGTAATGTTCGACGGCGTTTGGTGTCTAACAAATCAGAACAAATGAGCATCATGTCAGGCACCGATGTCTCGGCAGGCGCCAGCAGGGGACCGCCCCCTGCCTCCTGTACTCAATCAATCATACATTGGACGCGATCTGTCACTCGATAGCCATATACATGTGTGCTGTTTTTGGGTAAGGGAATTAACTGCGGCCAGCGGTACTATTTCACTTGATGGGAATCGAATATCACGTACGTGATGTCGATTTGTACATTTACTTTTAATTGCTCATCAAATAAAGTTAGTTATGAAGTGCTATCATATTTATTTTAGGTACTGGACATAAAATTATATTATTATGATGACTTTCCAAGCCTGTGCTCGCGGGATATGGATGATTTAAAAAAATGCAAATATTTGTCGTTAGTCACAAAGAGATTACGTAGCTTCCTAACCTGAATACTGCAGTCCAATAAACATTTTCACTCCGCTTCTGAGGGGCTGATGGCCGAACGCCCGAAAACAAAGATATTAAATTTTTTAAGCATAAAGTAAATCGAGTATTGAAATTACAAAATACAGTGGCTGTCTGTACTAATTTAAGACATAAATATCTGAACACAAACTCCTAATAATACCAGTATCCTATATTATATAAAGTTAGCTGCAACAATCACCATACAGCCCGTCTGCTTAGGGTCAACTTATTTCCCATTGTACCAAAAAATGTAAAGGTCACAAATTCAAAGCGATCGTACTAAAGCTTCGGCAATTAAAAGGTTACCGGAGGCAGCTAGAAATAGGCGAACGAGAATTGTTATCGGTCGCGACTCCAACTCGGAGCAAGACTAATACCGTTAATGCAATCTTTTTTGCCAATCGATACGTCCCGTGCTATTTGTTATCTGCTCCGTGCATATTACCTTTCGATCTAATTTGAGTTTTGACAATTGATGATTTCGAAAAAACCTTAATTCTTTGAAATAAGATTTCATTTCAGCGATTTTTTTTCGTAAAAAACAATATGGATCACTTTTCATTGATTTTTCTTCATAAAAATACAACACGGACTTTTCAAAGACAATCCAACCATCGGAAGTATAGTTAAAATTGTTTGGCAGGCGGTTACATATTGTCATGATATGGGCCCCATTTCCACCAAGTAAGTAATATTGAGCATTGTAAGCATATTCGTATCTAATAAGTCGTGAATAATAAACGCACAAACTTGTTTTATTTTAATAAATTTTACTTGCAAACGTCAGATTGGAAACACAAGTGAAATTAATATATGTACCTATTTTTAATAATTCTGTTTAATAGTTCCCCGTGTAATAATTTGATTGTAAAACAATTCATTACGTAGATAATTGTTAAGTAAATTTAAGTATTACTACATAACAAACGACGTAGTGTTGTTTTAGTGATGGATACTCGGTACCTACTCCAGTAGAAGCGACCGTAGCGTTATTGTCCTTTATTATGGGAAAGGTATAAATAAATAAAAGAGGGGAAGGGCTTTTTTAGTTCCCCGATACCCTCAGTCATTCGGCAAAACATAATGCTCTTGTTGTTTCACGCTGGATTCCTGTGAAACCATGGTATCTCTCCGATCGAGTAAGCCCATTGACCCCAAAGCATGACTCTACCTAAAAAACATTTGAACTGATTTCAGTGCTTGTTTTTGCCGCCCCACGGTATCGAGTTATCTTAGTGGCAAATTACCAAAATACTCTAGAGTCCAATCACATAGTTAACTGATAGTTGACGGCTCTAAATACAATAGTCTAATAAGGGGTTATGTGTTTATTAACTAAGCAGTATCCACTCATTGTATTACGGTTGTGGTTTAATAGGCTTTTGGCAAAACAAATTAACGGCACAGCAAAGCATGGTAATTGTTAATTGTTTAACATCCAGTAAATATTAAATAACTTCCAGTAATTATAAATGCTGCGAAAATTTTAGAACATAAGTTTAATGTTGCTTTATAAATTGTTTCTTATCAAAACATGATGTCAACCTAAGTAGTTTGTAATATTCATATTAATTTTTTACGCCGTGTGGTGACGGCAGAGTAGAATACGATTGTCACCACCCCTACTCTTCCTAGGGTGTCGTAGAAGGCGACAGAGGGAAAATTTCTACCAAGTGATGGGCAGCAGCATCACTTAGGTACTGGCGTATCTCTGCGCTCACCAACCCGCTTGCCAAGCGTAGTAAGTACGGCATTTACCCCCTATGAAAGACGCAGTTAAGAATTGGTCCCTAGTCCCCGGCGGCCCCGCTATTCCGGGCTACGGTAGCGGCCACGGTAACGGCGGGGCAAGGGGTGCTAAGAATCTCCGGCAGAGATCCGGCTACCCAATCAAACAATGACGGCAATTAAAACTGGCAACATATAACACGCGCACACTGAGGACTGACGAAAAGCTATTAGAGCTGGAAACGGAGTTAGGCAGGTTGCATTGGGACATAATAGGTTTGTGTGAAGTCCGAAGAGAGGGGGAGGATACCACAATACTGCAATCCGGCAACCTGTTTTACTACCGTGAGGGCGACCAGCTATCCCAGGGTGGTGTCGGGTTTCTCGTCCATAAGTCTCTCATCAACAACATCGTGAAGATCGAAAGTGTGTCAGCTAGGGTAGCGTACCTTGTACTAAGAATCACTAAGCGCTATGCGCTGAAGGTGATACAGGTTTACGCACCAACTTCATCGCACTCCGACGATGAAGTGGAGGTTATGTATGATGATATCAGCAGAGCAATGCATACCTCCAAGACACACACGCGTTTATGGGAGACTTCAACGCAAGGCTGGGCATTCAAAGTGGTTGTGAGTTGAAAGTGGGGCAATATGGATTTTGACACCGGAACAGGGACAGCGGCTGGCCGATTTCATGGAAAAAGAGGGACTCTTTATGATGAACTCTTTTTACAAGAAGCCGCCGCAAAGGAAGTGGACTTGGTTGAGTCCCGATGGTTCCACACGAAATGAGATTGACTTCATCATGACCACCAGAAGACATATATTTAACGACGTCTCTGTGATCGCCAGGGTGAAAACCGGTAGCGATCACCGTATGGTAAGAGGCACGTTAAATATTAATGTTCAACTGGAGAGGTCTCGCCTGATGAAGTCTACGCTCCGACCTAACGTGCTTCAAATCTATAACCCCGAGAGCTTTCAACTCGAACTGCAGAATCGCTTTGAATGCCTAGAGAGCTGCGTAACAGTGGACGATATAAATAGCGGGCTAGTGGAAACTCTGCAAACAGTTGGGTCTAAGTTTTGCAAGGGACAACGCAAATTTAGACCCAATAAACTATCTCAACAGACTCTCGATCTCATGGCGACAGACGACAGATGAAGCTGCAGTCTTCAGACGACCGTCACAATACCGGCAGCTCAATAGACGTATATCCAGCTCCTTGCGACGCGATATTCGTCACTTTAATACAAAGTGTATTAAAGAGGCGATCGAACGGAACAGAGGTTCCAAGGTGTTTGCGAGGAACATGTCTGTTGGGCAAAGCCAGCTGACTAGTCTGAAGACCAACAGTGGAAATGTAGTCTCATCCAAACCAGAGATTTTGAGGGAGATTGAGAAGTTTTACAGCGAGTTATATACCGCTACACAGATTCCCGCTTCAAGCTTAGCCGAAGACCCGAGAGCTAAGTTAACCCGACATTTATCTGAGGATATCCCGGAAGTCACCTTGAGCGAGATTAGGATGGCTCTGAAACAACTTAAGCGAAATAAGGCCCCCGGAGAAGACGGAATTACCGCAGAACTTTTGAAAGCAGGTGGCACGCCAGTGCTTAAGACCCTTCAGAAGCTCTTTAATTCCGTGATCCGTGAGGGTGCGACGCCAGAGGCGTGGAGCAATGGCGTGGTGGTGCTTTTCTTCAAAAAAGGCGACAAAACCTTGCTGAAGAATTATAGACCCATCACGCTATTGAGCCACATTTACAAGTTGTTCTCCAGAGTCATTACGAACCGTCTCGCGCGTAGGTTTGATGATTTCCAGCCCCTCGAACAAGCCGGGTTCCGCAAAGGCTTAAGCACCATAGACCACATACATACGCTGCGGCAGGTAATACAGAAGACTAGAGAGTATAACCGGCCATTATGCTTGGCCTTTGTGGACTATAAGAAAGCCTTCGATTCGATCGAGACTTGGGCTGTGCTTCAGGCCCTCCAACGGTGCCATATTGACTTTCGCTACTATGTCAGTCCGTGTACATGAAGAGCTTACACAACCTATCCAATTACACCGAGGAGTGAGACAGGGAGACGTTATATCTCCGAAACTGTTCACAGTTGCGTTGGAAGATATGTTAAGGCTGCTCGATTGGAAAGGAAGTTCGGGAAGTTAAGGCAGATCTTTTCGTCCAAAATACCCCAGTGTCTCAAGACGAAGGTCTTTGACCAGTGTGTGTTGCCAGTTATGACATACGGAAGCGAAACGTGGTCGCTCACTAAGGGCCTCTTGAATAGACTCAAGGTTGCTCAGCGTGCTATGGAGAGGGCTATGTTAGGTGTCTCCCTACGCGATAAAATCCAAAACGAGGATATCCGTAGGAGAGCTAGGGTGACCGACATAGCCCAGAGGATTAGCAAGTTGAAGTGGCAGTGGGCAGGGCACATAGTGCGTAGAACCGATGGCCGATGGGGCGGAATGGTTCCCGAATGGCGTCAACGTAACGGAAAGCGCAGCGTAGGCCGACCTCTAACCAGATGGACGGATGATCTGGTTAAGGTGGCGGGTAGCAGATAGATGTCAACTGCAAGGGATCGGTCCGCGTGGAAATCATTAGGAAGGCCTTCGTTCAGCAGTGACATAATTAGGCTGTAATGATGATGATGATATTAAATTTCTAATTACCTAACATTTTACTTTTCTTTTATACTATTTGGGCTTCTGGAAGAAATCTCTATTAGAAATGAGCTTACCTTATTATTGCTTTTTGTTTCTTTAAGTTGTCAACGTATGTATAACTTAATTAGATTAAGATCTAGGATCTCAGATGATTCTAAATTTATCATCATCTGCAATGTTTATTTTTGTAAGGCTACTAGTGTAGCGAACAAAACGTCGGTTTAATTAATCAAGTAATATCTGTTTGGACTACAACTTTTTAATCAACTGGCTCTTTAGGGGCCTCGAGCCGTGATGTTAATAAGCGGGTATTCGTCAACCGTTCAGAGTATTAATGTCGCCGTCAAGACCCGATATTCATTCAGCCGCCGACAAGTTCCTCCATTTAGGTCATTGAGTGCATGTTAAGGATCCACTTGATACTATTTATTTATTGAATAATATCAATTTGATGACCCATTTGGTGTTGCGGTTGAGACGTTGGCTGCAACACCAAGGGTTCCGGGTTCGATCCCCGGCAGTACAAACATTTGTGTGCATGAACATGTTTGTTTGTAATTGTCTGGATGTTTTCTATGTTTAATATGTATGTATTTACAAAAATATATATAAAAGTATATATATCCGTTGTTAGTACCCATAATACTGGCTTCACGCTTAACTTGGGCTAGATGCGCTGTGTGAATATTAGTGTATATTATTTATTTATATTGAAGACTAGCTGATCCCCTAGGTATTTCCCATCCATAAGATTTGAAAGAGCCCTGGTTAAGGTGTGTGGACTGAATGTATTGATAGTTACATTTTTGAAAATCTGACTAAAGTTATTATTTTTTAAATCTTAAGGATAGTTGATTATTTTTTAAACTTGATTATTTGGCCAGTAATATTATATTTGCTTTTTATAATTCTTCTAGTTTAAAAAAAAGTGATACGTTTTTTTCTATAACAACAAGGTGATTGATTTATATTATATTAAATCTAACTTTAATTCATTGCCCATATTTAAGTTTATTTTGAGATGTCTTGTCAAATATTGTACCATAAAAGTGTGTTAACTTTGGGTTCTGGCATAAAACTATATTTGTACAATACGGATCAATTTGTCCGTCCCGCAAATCAGATTTAGGGGGGATTCCGAACGGTGCTTGGTTAACCATCGGCATATTATTCTATGCCTTCGTATTCTTTATCATTACAAAAAAAAACTACGTATATTAAAAAAAGAGTATGGCGAACTTCTAAATAATGGGTGGGAAACTTCGGTCCTCGGAGACATACGTAAACCTAAATATCAAGGTATTATTCTTTCGAGTACAAAACTAATACCTTATAAATAATAATAATAAGATAACAGTAATAGCTATGCAAAATGTGACGAAAATAAGAAATCCGGTAGCTTACAGATTTCTCTGTTTAGTTTTATGTTTGATAAATACCAATCTCTTTTAAACTAATATTTGGTTATGTGAATCACCATGAGAACAATATTAATAATTATTATAAATAATTACAAAATATCCACTGTGACATTATAGAGATATATTAAGGCAAAATTTAAGCAAGGCACTTATACTAAGGGTACTAGAAAACTGACAATATATATTTTAAAATATTAGCAGCGTTTGAAATGAAAAAGGAATAATGGTTTTATTTCGCTTTCATTTGTATCCAACAAAACACTATCCAACAATATTTGTGAAACCCGCCCAAAATACTCAGGCGCGTAACGTTTGGTCCGCAAATACAGGGTAGATTATGTCATAACAGAAATCCCTAATTCCACGGGTAGCTTAAGCTTTGCGTGAGACATTGTTCAAACAAATTAGCGAAGGCACGCAACGAGTTTACGGCAACCGTAACTGTTTACACGGCCTTATATCTCACACGGGGGGTTGTGATACCGCTGCGGTCGCATGATAACTAATCACTTGATAATTATCACAGCTCCAGTACGCGACGTGATTTCCTGCGGGAGTGAAAAATGCTGGGTAACGATAAAAGTGAGAAGGGTCGCGCGTTGCCAGCTGTCGCAACGCTTCTCAGCGTTTCTGTAATGTTCGCAAATCAGAACGCCTTATAAAGCACGAATAAATATTATGTCCGTCTGGTTTGCGCATTGAGTTTTAGTGACTGAAGAGAGTTATCTTGATATCGAGTAATGCGTTGCCGACCTAGAGTAAGACCTGAAATTGATATGTGATAGTTTAAGTTCAAAAGTATACGTTGGTTTTTAGGTATTTCGTTAAAGTCTGATGACATATACGTAACGTGTTTTACATTTCCTATTAAGTAGGAGTTTATTGAAGTATTTAATTAAATAAGTTTTGTATTTAGGTATATGTATATCCATTAGGAGCCGATTTACAACTAATGCCACCGTTGTCATACTACGCTGTTAAAATACCACTTTCTATTGAAATATCTAATTTTAAGGTTAGCCTTCTTTGGAGTACGGGAAATAGCGCAACAAAGTTTAATAAAACATATTATTTCTACGATTCCAGGAGACGTACCGGCGTTGGGCTTGCAGCACGATGGGTGCCGCTGTGGGTGGAAGAAGGCGCGGAGGAGGGCGAGGAGTCGAGGTCACGACGCGCGCCAGAGCACGCGGCGAGGTGGCGTGCGCGTCATTTGGAGCGCGTGGGTCACCTCGATCGGCGGCGCGCTGGCGGAGTGGTCGGACGATGGGTGCGCGCCGCCGCAGCAGGCCCTGGCCGGCCGCTGGCGCGTCTCAAGCCCTGCCTCTCCGTGTGCCAGCTAGTGGAACAGCACTGCCCATACTTCCTGCCGGCGGACCGCGCGCCAGCCTATCCCACTCAGTATGCTGGAGAGCCCACATTCTTATGCCTCGGTCAGTATTAACACTGTAATTGCTTTATGAGTAATGATATCGCCTCTAGTCGTAATTATGAAGATTTAGATCTGAGCACTGCAGATGTCACTGTCACACACACACAAATGATGTAATAATGATGCTGGATGGTGGTAGCATATTCGAATAAATTGAATATTAAAATCTTCATTGCAACATACATATTACTTATTTTTTATGATTTACAGCAAATACAAATGACACCACACACTTGTATATTTATTGTAAATGCATGAATAGTATACCTACATTGGTAACATTTAGACGAATACAATCCGACATGTTCATGAACAAAAATGAAAATCTTCCGATGGAAAACAGCTGACTTTTCAACCGTTATACCAAATAGCTTGATATTAATTTTAATTACTCTAACTAACTGAACTATTTATTTTCTTTTCACAAAGCCCACATATGATTTAAAATTATAAGCAAAGGCATTTGTTCAACAGTGGACATATTATTAGGCTATAATAAATATAAATAAATATTCACTGACATTCGCATAGCGCCATCTAGCCCAAAGTTAAGCGTGAAGCCTGTACTATGGGTACCTACTAAACATACTTATATACGTTCTCTTTTTGTAAATACATACATTTTTTACATAGAAAACACCCAGACCAGTTAATGCACACGAATGTACTGTCCGGGAATCGAACCCGGAACCCTTGGTGAAGTAGCCGACCTCTCAACCATTACAACAACTTGTCGCGGAGATTTACAATGTAATATTTTATTTATTTGTAAAAGTGTGAAATTATTTTTGTTACGCCATTAATCACTTCATTTGGATTTATAGAACCTAGAAGTTTTATTTTATTGAATACAAAATAATTAATCGAATGAATGAAAAAGAATTCAACTTTAGTGATCTGAATAGGTTGCATCCTGCTATAAACAAACAAGGCTCTAGCTACCAGCAGGAGGTGGCTTAAGCCTAATGCCACCCAGCCTATAAGAAACCATTTCGATAGTTTCAAAACTTGCACGATACTCAACTGTATGAGCTACAGAGTTCGGAAGCACTCTCTTAATTGTAAGCCCGACATTGTGATGTTCAGTTTCGCGTTCACTTGGAGGGCAAAGCTAAATCAGCTTCAAAGAAGCTGGGTGTGCCCGGCAGAGTATAGGAAAGATTGATTAATGGATTTAATTTATGCCATCTTTTCTAAAACTAGACTGCAACGTGTAGAAAATTTGTTTGTAAGTGTTGAACATTAAACTCCCAGATATTTTCAGAATTCAGCAGTGTATATCTTTTCAAGTATTATTGGTAAAAACTTGAACGTATCTTGCAGTCATAAGCTTAGTTAAATGGTATTTATATTGGCTGAGTGACACTGCATTGAAGTAACCTGCATTGCTCCCTTTAGACGTGACAACGTTGGAGCGGATTTTATGGTGCCGGCTGCACGCTAAAACATGACTCATGCGTTGTTTCCTCGCTCTGAGGCATTGCATTTAAGGCTTGATGTGCAGACGAGGGCGCGGAACGATGCACAAAGAGACACAATCGTCATCCGCGTTCGTCAGCATTCGATATCTGTCTTTCTCCTACTTGAGTGAGCGATGCATCCGTGTGTACAGCAGCTGCTATACAATAAAACATTTACACGTTTACGTCAAGTATTAAAAATGAATGAGGTGTCAGTTATTTACAACAACGATAATTGCGGTGATAAAGGTAATGATTCAACCATTCCATCAGTATTTGTTTATGACGTTGTATGGTTCAACAATAGTCAGTGAACCAACTTTAGAGACAACCGATTTTTTTACTATTTTTAGGAGTAAAATTTCGGAATACTGTAACTTGACGTCTTCATATCATAAGCAACTTTCCTTTGATCTCATTTTTCCCATAGCTAGGCAACCATTTCCTTCATTCTTTTTATAGGTAGGATAGACACTATACTCCGAAGGTGCAATGAGTGAATTCCAGGATCCAAACACAATAGGAAATCAATTGCTTCTGTTGGATATTATATTATATACGTCAGCGTCAGCGGCGTTAAAGTGTTAATATTTACGAAGGAAAATAATATTAAAAGGGGACGGGGAATTGTGTCCGTCGGTTACTTCAATTACTGTGCGAAATACGCTCACGTTGTTTAATGCCGGTTTTTTTGTGAGGCCATGGAAACACTCCTATAGAGCCGGCCCATCCGTGCCAAAGCATGGTTCTACCACGCTTAAACCTATGAACGCCAGGAATCCAGACACAATAGAAAATCTATTGATTCTGACGCCTTTACTCTTGCCTCCTTGGGAAATTGTTATTTCTTACTGCAAACACTGTATATTGTAATGAGGTACTTATTATCAAGCGAACTGTCAGCTTAACTATTGAAACTTCCGGATAGTAAATGGATTATATACATAGAAATAGTTTATGTACATAGAAATGTACTATGTCAGTAAAATTATATACTTAACAGATCCCGTGTTATTTGGAACAGACATAATCTATACAGCTATACATACAACTGAAATTGGAGTGTCTGTTTGTAATATTGAAATAACCGCTTCAAAAATTGCAAATGAACATATTCGTACACCAAAATAACATTTATTTTTTAATTTTCGGCCTGTCTGTTTTTTCCGGGTAATCTCTAAAATGGCTGGACAGGTGTCGTAACTGATTTGGCAGGTAGCTGATGTAATGAGGAAAAACTTAAGCTACTCTTATTTTCAAAAAACCTTTTTATTTAGTAAATTAAGTAATGTTGTTTCGCGCGGTGGCCGCGCGTCGCGTGATCTGTGCGCTTTACGTCATTGCATAACAAAGTGATTTTAGCTCATGTTTTACTGCGGGAGAATATCTTATACTTAAGTTAATACCGAGGGGCACATATGCAGTTAACTCGTAATTGTTTTGAATGCCAGTCTAACATCAATATGTTATTAATTTGTCCATAAATTAATATATTAACATAATAACAAATAAACCATCATATTGTCAATTGTTGAGCTTACAAATACATCACTTGTAACTATTACGTACGCTCGTATTATTCCAGCCTGCGTGATGAATATCCACCTCGGATTAAACTCGTTTGGCGCTAAGTTTGTCATTATAGCATTAGATTAGGTTCGTAACTCGACAGTAAAATATAGCGCATATGGTTGGGATACGTGGCATGAATTAGCTACGATTAGGTACAAAGCTTGGCTGTGGTTCAAAACGGGAGAGCACAAAACAAAAAGTGCCTCCTGCTAGCTGCAGGGGGCTTTCATTTCTTCTTTTGTGCCGCTTTACTTTGACCAATTGTTGCTTCACGCCTTTTGATTTAGCGTATCTTAACAGTTCACTCCGAGCTGGCACGTGATCAAACCTATTATAAGGCTATTTTCTAAGCTTTTTATTTGCTGGATCCTTTATTTCCTGGCTCCGTGTCTTGGATATTATTTTAAGTATATCATGTTTAATTGTTTCTTGTATGTACTCGTGTTGCAAATTGCAAAGACGCGTTTATAAAAGTAAGTGCAAGCAATAGTAATAATATACAAGTAATATGATTTCTTTTTAGTGCAGATACGTTGGAGATTTTTATCTTTGATTACGCACCGAAATGAGATTAAAAAGTAAAAAAACATTATAAGAATTGTACATATATAAGTTTTACTTATTTCAAATACCTGCGAGTCGTTTTCAATAAATGAAGGAACTGAAACTTAATCATAATAAGCTTGCAGCGAACTACTAGACTAGGTGTCCCTTAATGTTCGAGAAAGCAAGAACATGTGCAAACCCGTTTATTGTTTAGAAGGATGCAACAAGGCCAGGTGACATTTTCCAGGCCAGGGCACCTGAATGTTAATGTTAACTTGTTATGTATACTACTCATAATTTTCCTATGATTACAAGATAATCATTAAAATAATGAATTAATCACACAGTTCACAATTAGAACAATAATCGAACGACGTTTTATTGCAGATCCGCGCATTCCGGAGACGGGGGCACAGGCGAACAAGTCCAACTACGGGTCCGATGAGTGTTGCTACTGGTATTGTGAGGGGCGGCTGTGCTATCGCTGCGAGGCGAGGCTGTCGGAGCCGCCGAGGCCTGAAGCCGAGTGGTGCCCGCCCGTGGAGGACGCGCGTGCCTTCGTGCTCGGTGCCGTACCAGGCTCCCGCGGCCGCGACCCGCGCCCTCCACCCGCCACCACTCACATTCCTAGCGGTGGCACTCCTCGCCCTTGTGGCCGTCACGCGGACTCACTGGACAACCCCATTACTAGTGAAAGTGCGCGACTCAAGGTTATAGTTTTACGTTAACGTGCGTCGCACCGCCGCGATCGTTGGACTGCGATCGGAACTTCTATTAGTGCTGTATTTATGATAATAAATTACGCGCGGTTAGTATGAGTGGGTCCGCGGCCCGCGGACCATAGCCCGCGGGTCGCGGCGTCTGCGCTCTAACCAAATGTTTGTGTCAACTGTTCGATACACCAGAAACATAGAAACACCAAATGTACTGAAGATGACTATGCATTTTTCCTCGTAAGCGCTGTTAACCGCCGATGTTCCGGCCAGTATGTTAATGTTTTCAGCACAAATTATAAACGAAGATTTAAATGTTTTTTTCGTTGCGCGGCGTTGTTTTGAATTTTTAATAGTATTATACGGTTACATCTTTCATAGAGGTTCACTACAGATTCTGAGTTGTTTGCTGAACTAGGATATATAGAAGCAATATTTACAGTTTAAAATGAGAATCCGAAATTTTGAAACGAATATTATATGTAAGTAGTACATACGACGCGTACTTTGTGTTAGAGATCGTGTGAAATTTTTATACGTACATTGTTTTTTTACAAATTATCTGAAGTCTTACCGTACTGTAGCTGAGACAGAGAGCCAACTCCATGTCGTCCATACAAATGTCATTGTCTACAATATTTAGATACCATTTGATTTTTCATAATCATGAATTTCGACTCACACGAGCATGAATTGGAATCTGTTTTTAGAGAATTATTTTTGTAAAAATGGATTAAGAGGTGGTTGGAGACTGGCGTATTGCGGTGGCGGCGCGGGTCGTCGTGGACATTCTTCGAATGTTAAATTTAAAAAGGATGTAATTGATAGCCTTTGAATTACGGTTGGCGAGTCGTGTAAAACTGGGTGTCTGGTTTAGTGGAAATCGCACCGGAACGATTCCATTAAGTATAAGGTTAATCGTTGTTAAATGTGTGCGACATGGAGACGTCATCGGCTTATACCAGACGGATACAACCAGCGGTATTCGTTGCGTTGCGATAGTCATTAGTCTAAAGCCTGTGATAGACCACAACGCCCCGCGCCCCGCCCCTGCTGCGCTGTCACCTACGAGAGCCTAATAGTAGGTCTATACATAATATTGACTAAAGTAACATAGGATTAATTAAAAGTAGTTGTTGTTTTGTAAGAAATAATGTATGACTAATGCATATAATGAAAGTTATATGTAAATATCCGTCTTATGAAATTCAACATTATTCAGATGTAACATGGTTGAAAATGATTTTTATATGAATTGATTTTTAATATATATTATGATGTATATCGTGTCGAGTAATGATATTGATGACAACATCCAACACGGGTATAGTCGTTCACATATTATGTGTAAATGACAGTATTTGTTAGTTCGTCTTATTTTACAAAAATATTAAATTATAGAAGTATCGTTGAACGTTTTGTGATCGAAATCATGTATAATTAATGGTTATTAAGACTTTATTGAATGGACATTTGTTATAAATATTGTCCTCGGCGGGATGTAGTTGTTGTATTCAAATGATAAATGATAATAATATAAGTAAGTTATTTTTACGTTTTTATCGTGTACATATGTCAAAACGGTTTGTTGTTTCCATTCCATACTTAAAGTCACCGAAGGTGCTAATGGTCTATTACTGCTTTTTAGGAGTTTTCATTTGTTACGATGTTCAGGCTGATGCCAGGCGCGAGGCCAGTTCGACGTGCTGCTGCACTCGCTCCTTTTTACACGAAATTCACACGTCACAACATAGTATCTCAGAAAAAATGTCCCACTCCATAGATTTATACATAGTGTTGAGCAGTGCCGTGACGAGAGACCAGAAGCCCTACAGCAAATTGTTCTTACCGTCTTGATCGTGTAATAATTGATTTTAACTTTGAAATTTATTTTAATACAAATGTAAACGGTGTTCCATTTTTAAATGTGTTAAGGTTACTCAATCAAAATGCGTTCTCGGAAAGAAATGTTTGTCTAAAAAAAGTTAACTGATAAGTTAGCCCATCTGACAGCTAGCGACTAACGTCTAACATCCGTGATCCTTGTGAAGGGTAACTGACTTGTGACGTAAAATGTTAACACGTTCACTGTGCACTCCACAGCGGTAGGGCATATCTAGATGCTATACGTGCATGAACCGCGGATGGGGAATGAGTTGTTCAGAAATTAAAGGGCTCATAATTTCTAACACGTAAGAGTTGAGCAAGTTTAATCGGTTCACACGTGTGCACAATAAACTAAGCACAAAAATAATACGTAAAAGCCGGATGATTTATTAAGACATAGTTGCAACTGCTTTTTTTCCTTGTTTCGTGACCTTTTAGTGCACTTACAGTGTGCGTTTAAATCTTAATATCCATACGGCGTTATAAAAATCTATTAAAACTGCAATAAATGCGTTAGCACTTATGGGGTATTCTCTCTCATTATAGCTGCATAGTGAACGTGTTAAGTCACACTATCCAGTTTCTTCCGTCAATTTGGGACAGCATAGAAAAAGGATAACTGTTATGGTGTCAATACACAACACACTTGAAACAAGTTAAAATTTGCAAGTACTGAAAACTAATTCACTCGTGATTCCCAGTGCCTTCACTTACCTTGAAGTGAAAGCGGCACAGGGCAAGGATCCTATCGGGTTTCTAGATGGTTCCATCCGATGAAACAATAAATTTTGTCACAATAATAAAACAAGATTCAGTCTCTTCAAGAATATATACAGTGACGTTGGGGTTAAATTATTTAAATTAAGTTCAAAATGTTTTTTTTTGTTTTGCCAATATCTGTACTAAAAATCGAACAAAATTCATTCGTGAATAAACACGTCGTTTGCAACAGTTTTTGTGGTTCTAGTAAATTTGGTCTAAAGTAAGCATCTAAATAAATTAGTTCGTAATCGGAATGTCAAGTATATATAACTTCATCGAGTCAAGTATCAAGTATGTTGAAATAGATATCAATGACACAGAGTTAGTGCTTACGAGAATTTCATAGCCCGCATTGCAGGGCCTTCTCCTCGGTATCTTCGTGTATCTATGTATAAATAAATAAATTATCAAGGTGTCTAAAATTTAGTAATAGAGAATGAATTACTAGAACATAATTAATTGGATCAATTTCGAGCACTCGTTAAAACTTACACATTGGCCGTGCATTCCTTCTTTGTGAATGTTTCTACTCTACATTCTTGATAAAATCTTCACTTGTTCACTATTCTATTCTAGAGTAGATATTAAAAGACCAAACGAGAGGAGTTCGGTTCGAATGTTGTTTATTCATTGAACATTTACCATTTAGAGTTGATATTCAGTCATAATAATCACCTAAGTACGACAGATCACATCGTTATACATAAGTCGAAGCTTCAGTTGTATCTACGTACCTTATATAAGTACCTACTCCAAGAGAGATTCGAAGCTATTAAATAAATAGGTGTAAAAAAGTCGCGTCGATTTCAACTCTAATCACTTACTGCCGTTTTTTTGTGAAAATTGATTTCGTAGGGACACAAAATTAGCAATAATTCGTAGTAAATAACTGATAAATCACGTAGTAGTCACAAAGAGTCATGAGTCGAAGCCACCGAGAGCACAGGGCGCTGCTCGCGCCGCACGCCCTGCGCTGCCTATTCCTAGATTAGTCTAACGGATGTACTTTAATGTTTTGTTGAAAGTTTGGTGATAGTGTGTACATTATGTTTTTGAATAATATACGTATGTTTTGATGTACATAAATAAAGTGTAAATGTTTAACGCACAAATAATGAAGAAGCTGATGATGTAAAGCAGTGTATGAAATTTATGTATTACTTAGCTGTAAACTGTAACAGGCGATTTTAGGAATATGAAATTAGACTCTCGAGTGCTCCGTCTGCTGCCAAGGTTTAGTTGACATGTCTGTCATATCGTTACTGTAATGTATCGGTTTAATTTGTGTGTTATTGTGTTCTATTATGTTATATGGCGGCACGTTTTCGCGAAGTCCATTTCATTGTAAATTAAAAAATAAAGATGGAATTAACTAGATGTACACGTACTGTTTGGTAAGCTAAGCGCTCACATAGGTAACACTGCAATCGGGTGACTCTCCACGCACAAACAAGCAGCATTCGCTCCCGGGGTCGTCCGACAATGTGGCAGTATTTCCAATGTTGTAGATACAGTTATTTCCTATTCATATAGAGTATAATTATGTAAGGGAAACACCAAATTATAGCCTTTTACATACATACAAACAAGAAATAATTAACGAAACCAAACATGTCCACGATCATGTTGATGTTGATAGTTTTACTATACATACATAATATATTAACTATTATTTTATACGTATACGGCCTTACTACTATGTAAATGCGGCTGTTGAGCGACTGACTTCTGTTTTTTTTCTATACAATGACAACATTATTGAATATGACATGTATGTTTTTTAAGTATTAACACTTTATTGGCAAAAGTACAATGTTAAATATAATAACAGTGGCTGTGGTCAGTCCGTAAACAGATATATTTTGATTCTTATGACAACGAACGTGTGTTATATGCCAATTTTATACAAAAAGCTCTGTTGATGAATAAACTGGCCAATATGGCAAAGTAACCATAGTCAGAGACAAGTAATTAGATGTGACCAAACGCAATGGGACTTCATGTGAATGATTGGGCTGCATTATACCTCGGTAATGTGTTTTACGCCTCCAATTACTTTAATCATAATTTTCCTAGCAAGTGCATGCTCCGTATAAAATACTCTATTAGTTGCAAGAAATTACTTTACAGTATGCTCGGTAAAAAGGTTTGTAATTTTGTCTTGATAACAAAAATTACAATAATATTAAGGTATCAGAACGGGAATTCTAAAGAAACAATAACCTTTTATACTGCCTTTATGATGGATCGCATTGCTTAAATACTCACCAGTAAGCATGTTAAAAGAATTTATATTGTACCTTAACAGTATTGTTGGTACGTTATTGTTACGTACATTGTTAATAATGCTATAGAATTAGTTTTTTTTTTGAGTTTGAAATCGAGATTTATACTCTAACTTCACTAATTGCTTTACAATTTTGAATCTCGAAAATATTTTATTATATTTTGATACGTGGCAAGCTACTAGCACCATTAAGCAAATCCACTAAAAACCAATTGTCATTAAAAGAAATAAAAGAGACATTACGGCCTTATATTTGAATTATTTAATTGTGCTCCAGTATACTGAGAGATAATTGTCATTTGAAATTAATTAATGAAACATTTTAATAACAATTGTATATGTAATGTATGGCAATAAAGCATAACAAATGCATTGCTAGCGTTATAAAAACGTTCAATCCGGCCCTGTGCTTTCGCCTCTAATCAAAACTTAAACCATGTTTAAAAGTGATTTTTTATATTTTGTATTGATTTTCATACCGGTGTATGCACTTGTATTATAGATGCGGTCTGAGTGAGATAAGTACATACAATAGTATACATGGCCTTTGTAATTTTCAATATTTAGATGAAGGTGGCTAGTAACATAAGATACAATTGATATGTATTAAAAGTCTTATGAAAAATCAAAGTTAAATTAATAGGTATACTAATTCGTACGTTGTTTTTAACCGGCACTTAAGTAAGCGTTTAAGGTCCACGTTTTTGAGCTCTGATGTTTTTCTTCGTACAGTCAGCATTGAAAGCAAATTTAGGATTGAATATTTGAAGTATGAATAATTCAAGTAATTGCTGTATTTTATATAAACGAAAACACCATTTAGGAACACTTTCAACCCCCTATCACAATGATACAAAACACTGAAGGAATAAATTGTTGTTGCTGACTGTACATCTTGAGTAGTTATAGTAAATTATGTTTTAATAACCTTTTAATTATTTGTATTCGATGGTTTTGTTTGGATTCAGTAATTTTTGTAGATCTTGCTGTTTATCAGAAAAGTTCAATAATAAGTTTTTTTCCGATGATTTTTTTTACTTTTTCCTACAACTTATTTAATTAAAAGTCATAAATACAAATGACTTGTATTTTAAACCTTGAACTGACTGTGCTATAAAAAACTGTCCAAAATAAAAACCAAAGCAATCGTCTGACATTTTATAACATAATATGCTACGCTGATTATTGAATGTTTCTGATAACGTGGAGTATTTGATTATTTTGCATGACTGTTCATAAACTAGTATAAAAATAATGTATGTAATTAGTGTCGTTTCCACTAAAATATAAATGTTTTGTGTTAATTTAATAGCATTATGTTGGACCTAGAAGGATACTCAGTAGCCGTTGAAGGGAGGGAGAGTCCGTAGAAACGCAGTCGCCAGGCGGCTAGCGCACTGCACAAATGTCATACGACGGTGTTTCTCCAACACCGCATCGATACCATTATTCCTAATGAGTTCTAGATCATATAAATATATGATTTAGGTGACTATAAAGGCACTCTACTTAAAGTATTTTATTTCAAATTTATTTTGATTCGACACTTTGCACTAATGAGAATATAAAAAAATATCGTCGATTTGTCCACAGATCTGCTTGGACATTATTAATAATCGCTATAAATAATATCATTAATGATGCCTATTTCACAGTGAGAGAGGTAGTGTAGTGTAAATCTTATCTCATAAATTACAAGGGTAAGCACAAGTCGGTGAGCCGACGAACACTGCCACAGCACGCGGGGTTCCGATATATTGATATGATCTAGGATGTGTCGTAGGTGTTTCTCGAGTAGTGATCGTGTAATAAGTCTTATGTTACGCCTTCTAAATGATTATAAATCTGTTAGAGTGCGGACCGCGCGGGCGGGGCGCGGTGGCGGGCCCCCTCGTAGCGCGCTACGCCGGCCTACGGCGTAGGGGCGGCGTAGCGCGATCGTTGCCGCGCCCGCGACCCGCGCGTCGCCGCATGTAGACATCGTTCGACACTCGAAGTAAGATTAATCACGTTCGAATAATGGTAGACAGATTTTGAAATTTAATATTATTTGCATTTTCCTAAGAGTTAGAACGATTGAGACAGTAGGTCGCACGACCGTGTTATGATGAATTGTGGAGATGTTTATTAAAAAAATACGTTTATGAAAATGGAATAAAAACGAAAAATATTGTCATATAAACTTGTAATTACTAACTTAAGAAGAATTATTGGAGAACCAGAAAAACGTTAAATAAACCGATTAAAATAAAACTTGTATCGTTTTATTATCAAATGTAAACCTTACCCATAAACAAATTGTAATCAAAGGTTCAATAATCAAACTACATAATTTGATCAGTTTAAATATTTTATTACAAAAATCATTGCTTACGTCAATATCACACTCGAACTTACATCATCTATTTATAATAAGTATAAAAACTATGACTTCTCATTAAATTATCGTTCTCGCAACAGTAAAAAAGGACGCATTCATCAAAACAACAGAGCGTTCGCTATACACAATATACCGAACGCGAGCAGGCACTCAACACACGATCACAGTCGGTGACGGGGGGACCGGGGCGCGGGGCCCCGAGGGCGACCTGAAGCCGCGCCTGGTCAGCGGGCACTCGCTAGGCATGTCCGAGCATCCACACGAGGGCACCCGACAACACGCCGAGCACCAACGACGCTTCAGCACACTTACTGCCATTACCACTTCTACCGCCAGAACTCTCCCCTGTGTCTGCGGAAAATTAATATAGTCACCACAGGGCAGTGCTAAAAATGCGGGTGCAGGTGCGTTTGTGATACACAAACAGAATAAAAAAATTAAAAACTTCGGTGAACATTGAAATTTTTAAAACACAAAATTAACAGTAATACATTACAAATGTGGTGAAATGTTCATTAAGCGTGATTAAAACAAAAAGTCCGTAAATTCCGTTGCTTTAAACCATTGACTTGACTGTAGTCATTTCGATGTCAAATCATAATGTTATAATGTATAGAACAAACAATTTAAAATATTAATTGTAACAATTAATTTAAATGCGAAGTTAACAAATATAGCTTGGGTTGTCAACACATGATAGTGACCATGACATAAAAGTTTGGTTTTTATCAATCCGTCTAAACCCGAGTTTTAATTAAGGTACTAAGGATATATGTGATAAAGATGATAGAGCATGTTTTTGACAACAGTCCGGTCAAAGGCTTAAAAAAATAATTAAATGGAATTCTCGGTTATACGTAAAATGAAATTAAAATAAACCTACAGATGCGGGTAAGTGATGTCGCGGCGGAGGTGTAGGACCTCCTAACAAAGTGGCGGCGGGAGCCACGTCTCATACACATTACAGTCTAGCCCCGTCTGACTGAACGTTGACCACTGAAACATTCATGTCTTTTAGGACGCATCCTTTTAATACCACAACCATGTCCCCTGTGCAAACTACTCTACTCAAATTCTAAGTATTTACATGGACAAATTCTACGTTCACATATATTTATTTACATGCATTTATTTTGTTCATGTATTTAACTGTAAATGGTTTTCTTCGATATTAATCAACTTTGATCAGTCAAACTACAGTTGTTATAAAAAATGGGATAAATTATAAAATACATGCTTAAAACTTTGTTAGTTACAAAATAACACATATTATTTAATGAATTCTCTTAATTCCACATGCTATATTTTAAAATGTCATTAGTTTACTTAACACGTGCTATTGTTTTGGTAAATACACTGTTAGGAATTCGAAATCTTTTCCGAGTGTGTTAACTTTTGATCACAAGCGTATACTTAAACATAAGTGTGAGGTACCTAGTAATATACAAGTATGGATTGCCCGGGTGCGTATCGTGGGTATAAAATCATCTCATTTACGTTACATTCTTGGCTATATTAGGTTTGAACTGTTTTTATCCATTACTTAATACCAAGAAATGTATTTTAAATCAGATGAAATGATATTATATGACACATTGCATATCTGAATTACCCTATCTACAAATGCAACCCACACATAACTATAAATCGCTTACGTTGATGACGGTCGTCGTATGATTTAAATATTCAGGACTATTACTTTTATCTTATGCTTGGAGACATCTAAAAATCAAATTTTACTTTGATAATGTTGTTTACTTTCACCAAAACCATGTGCTAGTATTAACAATCCCTTACTAAATACAAGAAACCTGTTACCTGACATCAGTCTTTATTGTTTTGTGAAAATTACCACTTACCGTTACGATGTNCGATTTTATAAAGACGTCTAGCTGACTCGACTTAAAATGATTCTATAGCTGTCTGATTATTTGTCTATTCCATTCATCTTCATTTAAATATTTTTTAACTATACATACTTTCTATTACGATTTGTTCATAATAGTAACATACAACAAGTTAGACTGATATCGTTAAAAACAAATTTAAAACATACCGTGCTACTACCAAACTACAATATTTTTTACTATAATCCCATAAAATAAAGAAAGATGATGATAAACGGTGAAATTTATAAAAGCAAAGCATCAAGAAGGCAATATAAGCATCAAGGTGAAGCGCCAGCATGCCTGCGAAACGCGAACCAAGCGAGCATGCTAAAGTGAAACGAATTAAAACGTACAGGCAGTGTGTGATAAGCCCGCCGGTACTAAAATCACCGCTTATGTCTATAATCTCACTGGTATTCTCATATATTCTTCTAGTAACTAATTGAGTCTTTGTTCTTTATGCAATTTCTCTATGTACAACGTTCAGGAACACTCCATGGTTATTTCCTGAACCAGAAGAATGATCTTGGAGCGGATGATTTTACACCTAGAAAAAACACACAAACGCACACGTGATGTCCCAATTTCACCCACAACAAAAATTAAATATAATTCTGTGATGAACTGTGAATAAGACTTAATGACGTCACACATAGTGCAATACAATAATGGACACAAAAACACCCTTCTCCTTTTACAAATGTTGGTTTCTAATCGATAATGATTAGCAAAATATGTTGTTAAACACTTAGATTTTTTTTATTGTAAATTTGTAAAATGTACGTTTAATATCTACCAACATCATCAGGTATAGGATGCACATATAATTTTATTGGTGCAAGTGCACTAACAGTACAGAGTTTGTAACAAAGTGTAACATAAAACACACAAAAAAACAGGTGCATGTGCAACGATAATTTCAAATTACTATAGTCAATTACTATTTAATTTGTAATAAGAATATAGAGAATGGAATTCATGGCATTTTTACTTTTTTTAAATCATCATATAATGTGATGACGGTATATTGCTAGATCTTTGCCACAAATTACAACTATTATATTAAAGGTAGGTCCTTGGTGCCCAAAGCCACGTTGTAGTCGATCTCGAACAAGGATCACCGTCTACCACTGCCGGTACACCCAGAAGCCACATTCATGCATTCATTCAGCAAGTCTAGTTTAAATATGATTCATCGTACCTTGAATACCAAAATTAATGCTCAAGGTACATAACATAAACTAGCTCCACCGTATGAGTGAAATATTAAATATTATTGTTGTTATTATTAGTATGTTAGTAAAAAGGATCTCAGTTAGTAAATGTTAGCGCCATTAGTGTTTTAATAATTATTTTTTACATGGGTGAAATTGAATGTATTTGTGAATATTAGTTAATTTTACATTAGACACATATTTCCCAGCTCTTGAAATGGAATACAGATGAAACGAATATTGAACATAGAAAATTACATATACATTGATTAGTACAACATAACAAATATTATGTTAAAAAGACGTCAAAATTATATTGTTTATTTATGAATTTTAGGATATGTACGAATTCACAAGAAGAGGAAAAACAAAACTAATAGACAAACATTCACGTAAGACAGACAAAAAAGCATACACTTAACAGTGGAGTCGGTGTCGTCCATCTTTAACATAACATGACATTAAAATATTACCATAAAAATATGGATAATCACATATTTTGACAAATAAAACTGCTAGCGCCTAGTTCAAACAAAAATCTTATTTATAAATATGAACAACACTAATTTAATGAAAAAAAACACAAGTTCATAAGTTAAAATTTGCCATGTTTTTTCTCATGTGGTAAAATTATTAATTCATTTATGTATTTGCTTTGATAATTCGTACTTTGAGGCTTTATCACAAAAAAAGTTAAGGATTACAAAAAAATCGCAGTTATAATGGTACTTTAGATATAATTTGATAAAATCAATCTATTTTTTTCTAACGCGATTACAAGTAGCTAGACGGAAGCAGTCTCTTAATTGAACCTATCAGCCTAACCGCGACCTTGGGCCTAAGAACCTACCTGCGTCGAAGAGTATATCTCCGACGTCATCTTCCGCTGGCGAATTTGCATGCGTGAGTCGGGCGTTACCTCCTACGGTACCACGGGGTGCGCTACTGCAGCCCAACCACCAGAAGGCTGTTGACCTTGGGAATGCTGGATTATCAGAGTCCCACCTGAAATGCAAATCGATACAGCCATGTCAAAACACATTGCGAAAAGTCGAAAAAAAGGGTTGTATGTGGCTGTACACAGGTAAATTATATACTATGTATAGGCCCGGATATCAGGCGCAAAATTATATAGATATCTGGAGGCTTACCGACATTACTGAAAACAGTATTACAATAATATTACTCAAAATGTTCTGATACAAAAATGGTGATGAATCATTAAAGTAATAGTTTTAAGAGATGACGGTAGCACTACAGAACAGTAGTAAACTGTGATGACAGAGAAGTATAAAAACTAACTTATAAGGATAAATTTGCTTTCAGTCTTTGAAATATAAAAAGTAACCAATTTTATTTTAATTAATCATATGGAACCTGTAAGATACTGAATTCATACGTATTTTTTTATAAAAAAAAATTGAGAGCGTTTGTCTGCCATCATACCTGATGGAAAGTGACGATGCACCCTAAGGAGTAGCACGCAAACTCAAATAATGCAGATCTCTCTTGCGTTGAAAACCCCTAAATTGTATGTATCGGGAAATACGCAGACGCAGGAAAGACTGCCTTGCAGTTCGGGGAAATAAACAAGAGAGCTTTTGAGTTTGTATATTAATTTGTGTTTTTAGTGTCAACGAAAATATATAAGTGCATTTAGAAGGAACCATTACGATATAAGTCCAACTTACACTGAAAGTTCTATCATTGAACCGCCAGTAGGTGCCTCCCTTGAAGAAGTAAGTGTATCCATTGGTATACTGCAGTGCGGCGTCAATGCCGTCGGGAATTCCTTCCCAGTTGGACAAAGGTTTTGGATATGTGGATTTTACAGGAGGACGCTGAGCCGGGTCAAACCTCCAGAACTTGGAGCCTTTGTAGAAGTAGATCTTTCCATTGCCTGACCATACTAGCGCGTATATGTGTCAGGTATTCCCGTGAAACTAGAAATATATTTTTGATGATAGGTATCAAGATCTATACTTCAGGAATTTATATTATACTAATCTTATATTGTAATTGATTATAATGCTTGAATAAGATGATGCTATTGCAATATTTCTTAAATTCCGTTTATTAGTTTAGTATGATTATTTATTTTACTATGTAGTATTTATTACAAATTGAACATACTACTATAAAAATAAAAATCATTTATAAAATTAGTAGGATAAATTCTTTAATTATTGTTGAATACATCTCGAACACTGATGCTTACCTTCACTGATCTCTTAGGTACTCCCCGCGACCTTCTGCCCGTTATACTCCAATACTTGGAGCCCTTGAAGAAGTATGTCTTGCCGTTCTAAGTAAACGCGCTCGATTTCCGGGAAGGCCGGCCAAGCACGTGAGATGAGCGCGGTAGCCCGCTGCTACTCGTCTTCGGTCAACCGCCAGTAGTGTTCCCTGATGAAAGATAGATTAATGATATTAACATAGTACATGGAAAAGGGCTTATTATAATAGAACCGATAGGCGATGGGTTTAAATATGGATATTGGACGGCAATCGTGGTTTGGAGATGGAAAGCGCTTAAGGTTGGACCAAGACTTGGCTAAGTTATCCTAGCTGCTATTTTTAACTGCTGAATCGGTTCTCATGGATTCTTATAATAGCTAAACTGTAGACGCTTAAAAGGACAGCTATACCTATACCCGGATGGGTTGTGAAAAATCTCTAATCGAGCAGTCGACTGTACAGGCTGTTAAGTTATATGTATAACCTTATGTAATTGATACGTTATGGTGGTGTTAATTATATAAAGCATTGTAATGTGGATTTTCTTGGATGCTACACAATGGCCGTAAATATTATATCATATAGTAAGAGAGCGTAACAAATACCTTTGAAACTGAAAGTGCCACATCCGCAGAGTTGAAAATAGTATCAAACTTTGGGTCTGAACAAGAGCCGGTCCTCTGCGGATGGCTGGGGGGTGGTGCCACGAGGGCCTGATGGGGGCACGCCTGGAGCGATGCCCCTCCTATGTCTGTTTGGTCTTTTGCCCGTACAATGCCTGTGAAATTAAAATGTAATGAGGTAAATAATCCATTGTATAATAACCAATAACAATACCCGTGGTTGATGACCACAGATTTTCCAATTGTATATTCGGATGTCTGTGTTGATGACTACTATAGATTTTCTTTCAATAAAAAGGGTAATTCTTTATCCTATGATTGTTTTACACCGTGTTTAATAGTTTAATCCTTTTGATGGTAAATAAAATTAACCTTACCCATCTGAGCTTCACCACGAATCTACACTATACATTACTCATAGCTAGATAGGCACATCAATAATGGAAAAAATACGGTATTTTTATTCTCAATGAATAGCGGCGTCGTAACTTCGTCATATAAAAAGGCTTAACTCAAAGTTCACATAAAAATATGTTGTGGGTTAATACTGAAGTCCTTTATTACCTGGATGCCCTGTACGTCGTCTTGGTCCAACCTGAAGGCTGGGTCGTACCCTCTGTAGAAGGGCGCCATAAGGGCGAGCGACATCACTGTGAGACAAACCTAGGGAATGCCGAATCGTGGAGCAGCCACCTGGATACACATTATATTCAATTAGGTCTAAGCTCTATGTCAAACGTTATATTTTTATATTGAGAAAAACTTGTGATCTGCTACTGAAATAATAAAATTTCTGTTTTCTGAGAATAAGACAAGTAAATTATAATGGTTATGGCTAATACAATGACGATGATCATTGTTTTTGAACAATTTCCTATTTTAGAGTACTTAAAATTATCAGAATAGTTAACTTTTTGCAATGGTGCACTTATTCATTTACTTATGAAGAGCATTTATCGTCAATAATCAAAATATATATGGTGTCTACTAATAAGGGGATTTGACACTCGACCCGCTGAATCAATGCATAGGTATTAGTAGGTATATAGATCCCAAGTGTCTCGTTCGGTATTCAGTAGATGAGAATTGTTAACGTGTACCACCATCGGTTTGCTTAAACGTTAACGCTTCTAGAATTATAAATTTAAATATGTTTTATTGCACACTGACTGGAAGAGATTGGTACTCGCCGAGAGTTGATTCGTCCATACTTCTGCATCATCAAAATGGGCGTCTCCTCCGTAAACCTGTTTAATAAACGTTACATAAACATCCGATTGAATAATAATAATACATTAAAACTGTGCATCGACACCAATGTGTGATAACATATTACTCGTACACTATTGTCGTGTGAAATAAGTGAGCTTTCACCATACTAAATTATGTGCTACATCCGTGTTTTTGAGCTCCCTTTTGATATGATTATAATAATTATATTCTAAACACAAGTTATTGTAGTAATATTATTATTAATAACTTTTATTGCACATAAATATTACAAGGGAAACATGGACAGAACAAAAGTGTAAAATAAGGCGGTCTTATTACTAAAAGCAATTTCTTCCAGACAACTTCAGAAGAGGATACTTTATTAATAATGATTAATTGGGCTGTGCAAATTGACTAAGTTATAAAAATAATAAATACATTAAAATATAATATAATTTCAAAACATACATAACAAATACATACTATAAAGTATCTACGCATTACTTGGATGAAATATTATATACAGTACATTCACATAATAACAACATAAATGGTAATAGATGATAACAATAAGTAGGTGCAGTTTTAAATGTGTTGTGCTTATTACATAGATTCATGTTACATAACAGCTAAAACGATCATATTACGTTATAAATAAAAAGTATATGATCTGATTGTTTGTTAATAAGACAAGACATTTAGGGTTTATGATAGCTTGATTGAAGTTGCTACTTATATCCGCTTTTAACTTTTAGTGTTTATATGAGATATTTATCAATTCCAGGAATTCATAAGTTATATTATACTAATCATGTTATTTATACCTATTTATAATACTTACAAGGGAAATAAGCATGAGCAAGGTGCCTCCTGGTCCATCGAAGGGATCACCATCCGTGCTCTCCTTTTTCAATCTAGAATAAAGAAAATTACACACTTGAACATTAAATGTAACATTTCTTTATATGGGCAATTTATGTAAACATAACTCTTTACGAGTTTTAGTGTAAAGTTAGGTGTGTGACTCATCCCTACTTTTGGTAGGCTTTCCAGAATGAACATAAGGCACGTACTAAATGCACGGTGTTTTAATTCGAATGTATATAAATAGTCAACAAATGTGCACACGAACACAATTCGTGTAAAATATCTGCCAAAATGACGGATGATTCCTACAGATTCACTTGCGGAAATATGTACATACCTTGTTGACCTCTGAGTTTATGATTCCTAAATGAAACAAACTTATGGCTGTAATCATTTCGTGTGTTTACTCAAAAAGAACTTCAACTTGGCTAATAATCACAATACGGTAACCATTTTGTAATGGTCTGCCAATCGTTAAAGTGGTATCAAGTTAGAGACAAAGCCAACATTAAGCCTAACAATATCTTGTCCCACGTTTATAAAATATTGACTTTTTGCAGCCCGGAATTTCTCAGTGATTATTCAGTCATTTAAAGAGGGCTTTATAGAGCAGTGTTTGTGAAACAAAAAACGATAAAGTCTCTTCTACCACCATCTACAATCTATCATCATCATCCACAAATTTGTAGGTAGTTACTCAAAAGCTGAGCTTTATCTGGTTCTGTGTGGTTGGGAAGTCGCCTACCACGGTAAATTTACATATGTTTATCGGGGTGTTTAGTTCCTAATTTAGCTAGTTGCCTAGTTTTGGCGTAGATGGCGCTGTCTGTATATCCAAGGATATTTAAATAGTTATTTGATTGTATCAATATACCTAGAACTTACTAAATTGCATGGAATTGGAATATAAATATATAGGTACTAGCTTCGTTCAAAATCATGTCATATCACAACCTGAATGGTAAGCCAAGGTACCTTTGCATTCAATGACAACCATTTGTGCTCAGTTACGCAACAGAGATTACAGCGAATTGTGACGAAAAACGTATTATTACTGATCCGAATGCCACTTGCAATTGTTATGTTTACTATTGGCCGTTCTGATTTTCATATCATAATGGGATCTTTAGTATAATCATTATATTGTACATTGACCTAAACCCGCTTTGAGTTACAATGATACCCTCGCCTTTTTGTTGAATAACTAAAACATTACAAGGTCTACAAGCAAGTAATTTGTCAACCCGCCGAAAAGTAAAAAGCTATTTTGACTTAAAACCTTAGCAGATTTTAATTATTTACTGTACAGGTTTCAAGATTAACTTATCTCAATTTTTCGGTAACTACTTAAAATCATAAGCAGACTGGTTAATATTATTTATATCCAACATCATTTCTAAAACATAATCATATGAAATTCGTGTTTGCGCAGATAAAGCAGAGAACAAAATCCAAGCAAACGTTAAAAAAATATTGTATTACGAATCCGATCATTTGTGTGTAAAGTCAGTGAATCCAGTGAAATTTAAAGAGACCTAACATCTGTCGTAATTTGCATAAATCTGTTATGAAACATGGATCGTCTTTTTTATTTCTTAAAAAATTACTACGTACGCTCAAAGTATTATTTGTTTTGTAGTATTAAAAACGTTACCTGATCTCAATATGAACCTGGCCCGACCTCTTCTGCGTGAAAGTGAGGTCTGTGTAGTCAGACCACACTGAGAAGGCTTTAGCCAATTCAGCGTCGACGTCTTCTCGTACGAGTTTTGATGGATATTTGGAGATTTTATAAGTCAAATTCTTAACGCGCCATCTTGAGCCTGTAAATTAAATGTATATTTAAATATTTAACTTACGTCCTGCTATTTCCATAATTTTTACTGTTATGTATCGACTAGTAAATTGGGTTTCGCTACATGACATTCGGTAATACCAATTATGAAGAGCCCTCATCGAACTATAACGAACGAGACTATGAACAAAATGGACCAGCATGGTGGATACCCAACTTAAAAAAATATTGAAACCCTTAACCTGATAAGTACACACTTAGACTGTATGGCTAAAATGATGACCAATAATAAAAAACAAGAACCAACGGCCCTGTTACAGAATTGTTGTTCACAACGTAACCAGTTTTCGTCAAGCTCACATGCTAAGTGAAGACTTAAGATAAGACCTAGTTATAAGTACGAAATTCTTGAATAAATTTTCCAACCCCACATGAACATTTCTTATTTCCATAAAAAAAATACGAAGTTCCTTGTAACAAACTGGTTATTAAAATCCCAAGGTATTTCGTGATCACCCTGTGATAACGTTGTACTTTACTTTGAAATTGGCTAGTCCAAGGATACCCAGTATAACTTTAGTCAATTTTAGTTAGAAGATAGCTTATTTTAGCTGCTAGCTTAAAAAAAGCAAATCACGAAGTTAAACAATAGCTAATGCAAGTATTTTATAAACGAGTAGCATAAATTCGGACATCCCATAGACATTGCTATATTGTGTGTTGTATTTAATTTGCTTTTTTGAGATAATAAAACAATTTCGAACTGTATGCATTTAAATAAATTTGTTACAAGTTTAATCAAATCCACGCTTTTAAAAATTATTTTTGTTTTGTTTGCCATTTATATCAGCTGACATATTAAAATATATACATATGAGATTTCTACGGGGATAAGGTGTATTTTTTAAAAAAAAGTTGTTTTGAATTAATAGTAATAATAACTTTTACTAAAAGTTTATTCTATGTCATTTTAAATTTAGGATTCCAGATACATTAGAAAGTCTATTGCACTTGTACTTATTTATAACTGTGGCGGTTCTTAGATTAGTCTTTTGTAAGTCATATGTGGTATATTGTGTAGATTAACACTGACCTTGAAGCGCGTATCTTTTGGCACGACTTTCACCGAAGCCTACTTTATCACGACACCGCATCTCGGAAGCGACATCACTTTCGTCGTCTCCTCCAGTTCACCTAGAAACGAATAAAAGTTAAACACTTTTCACTTTAAGTAAGAGGAACAATGATAAAAATTAGCAGTAAACAGGTTCGAATACGTTGCAAGGGAACGTAATATACCATCAACATTCACGTCAATTTACAAGTGAAAGATCCGTAAACATACATAACAGTCTATAACATCCAACAGTACAGGCCTACTCGTTCATGTACGACCCGGGCCCAGTATGGATTAATAGGTAATAAAACTACGACCCTATGGCAGTAGCTGGGACCAAGAACTTCGATATTATTTATTTCGGTGAGCCATCCGACGATTGATTCTTGCAATAATGGCTTAACTTTAGTGTCGGCAGCCGAACGCGCTAACTGATGTACCATAAAGCCCATACACTGATATAATTATTGCGTTCTATATGAATTATATATGTACCTGAGCATGAGATACATCTAATTCAAAATAATTTGTATTTCGATTCTGAAATATGCACCTTTCATACTATAGGGGCACATCTTAAAAATTAGCGTTTTTAAGTTTTACTTATAAACGGACCCAAAATCAATACATCTACATGACGATAGGAAGAGTCAGAACGTGCAATGAAGCCGCGAAAATTTAGTTATTATGCCTTTTTCATATTTCCGAGGAAAGTGTGTCGTTTTAATAATGCTGGGATAAACTTCATATGCGATAACTAATTCATAACTAATGTTTTAGTTTATTTATGCTGATTTGTGAGAACAGAAGCGCTCAAGAATTTTCAACGAGTTTTCCCAACGATCATGTTTTTCAAATTGTGCCCCTATATATGAAAGCTGCGATATGTACTTGAAGTTCATAGGTAAACATCCATACTTAGAACATACATTGATATATATATATGACTAGTCATATAAATATCCTGGGTAGGAATCGACTCACTACTTTTGGCGTTTAAACCAGGGACGCTGTCAAGTATACAAATAAACTCGAGGAATTGTGCTACACTGAGTCTAATTATCTGGAATATTTTGTAATCACGTTTGCATTGAGAGTTTGCAAGGGACAAATCCCCAGGTTTTTATAACAATCAATGACGAGGAAGTAATTACACGCTTACATCAAACAAACCACAAGCGGAAAACGAATAGAACAAACAGGAACAACGCATAACGCAGACATCGTTTAAATTCTGCTCTATGACCAATTCATATTCTCTATGATTATCAATTTTGAATATTTGAAGGAAAATAGGTAGGTTTGTTTGTTGTTAATTGAAATTGTTATTTGCGTATTAAGGTTACCTACGTATTTATAAGTAAATAACTTAAAAATAGTGTCTTGTTATGTTATTTTAAAACGCAATTTATTATTTTGACTATCCAGCGTGGAAATGCAGTCAGTTTTTTAAATGAAGTTGTCTCGAAGCGTAAGTAATTATTTGATTTGCAAGTGTTTTAGGTTTGTTTTCATTTTGGATAATATATTAGAAAACCACTGATAACTTTTCTTGTTTTATAAAGCAATATAATATTTACTTACACGTACTTCAAACTTAAATCGTATTGTATAAACTATAATTAATGCAAGCCTTTATGGTTTTCGAAGCTATTTCTTAAGAACCATTTATAATAGTTCGTCCATTCTTCATCGATTAAGTCGATCGACGAGAGTTCTAACAATGAAAGATTGGATGTTATTCTGCTGCTGCACGTGGTAATACAAAATATATGAAAAAGTATCTAGTAATTGTACTTACAATTGTCATTACCTGAATCATCTACCTCAGCAATGAGTCTTATGTCATGGTTCGAAGTAAGGGATTGATATAAATACATACATACATGAGTAGGAATAAAGGCCCTGAAGAATATAAACTAAGACAGTCTAACTAGAACTAAATAGTAATGGTTAATTAATTAACCAGAATTACTTATACGTTAATGACATAGGAATTAAGGTACATTTTTTTTCGAAGAAACAATCAATTTAGTAATGTTTCTATAATACTAATCAATGCACCCTGTGTTGATCTATACAAATAGAAAACATAAAGTAACACAGGTAATGTATGTAAATTCCATGAAAGCTACTTCTAATGGTATCATTATACGATTTATCGTAACCTAGGCAGACCCAGCACCGTGTTCGTAAAACAAGAACCAAACTCGTGCACCAACAATGAATTATGTATAATGCTGTGGACTGTGGTGCGTTATTTGCTTACATAATAACACTGCGTGGACAGTCAAGACCAATAAACTACTTCTTGTGTCAAGGCACGTACATGTAAGACTACTGCCCACATAATCCTACAGCGCTGTGTACACTGGCGACCATTATAATGACCCAGCGGTATTAAATAACGTTGATTTTTTAAGACAACTTTATTTATAGATGATGATATCTGGTTAGCCTATATCTAGCGGTGGAACGCAATCAGTTGAGTATATTTGGTTCTTTATTCAGAAATCACTACTCAAAAATTAATAACTGTATTTCCAATACGAGTGCTATTATTCAACAAAAAGAAATGACAACATCGAATTGCAGAATGAAATTAAAGTTAATAATTTATATACGTAGATAAATAAAACATATTAATAATGGAATTTCTTCAGAAATAATAGTTTTATTAATTAATATAAATGTAATAACTTAATTTATGAATTATCTTAATATCAGCCTTGTAGTTATTTACAGGCTAGGCGTCTTTCATTAACACCATATTATCCTTATTTATTTCTTGATTATGTACCACGAAAATTGTGCTTTTGGTATTAATATGTGATATTTGATAGATTCAAATTATAAGGTCATGGCCACGACAATCCAATATGTTCAAATATTATTTTATTCAATATCCAATCACCATGATTGTTGTACAGTTTTAAAACATGGGTCTTATTTTATAAAAATGAACAAGTTTTTGTCGCTCTTTGTAATAGTGTGACCGCATGATATTCCATAGACGCGCATTGCATGTGCTTTATGATAGCAATGAGTTGAACTTCAGGGCCACGTAACTGCAGCTCTGGCATGTAACAAGCAGGTTTTCAAGCTATCATCTCTTAAGAGTCAAGGTTAGAAGCCACAGATGTAAGCATTAATTACGTAAACCCTCGCAATCTGAGAAACGCACGATCACTCTTAGAGATTTTTGCCGTCATATTGACATTTGCAATTACTCGGGTGCCCGATGTAATTGCCATATCGTATAGTACGGAAGCTGACATTGTGCGTTGTCGGATATAACAATATATGCTAAATCATAGTATTTTATAGAAACTTACTGTCTTTAAATGTTTCTTGAAATAAAACAAGAATAAATAGAACACTTGAATTGTAAGGTTGAAATCTAAAGTGTCGTAAGAGACCGAGAAATTTCAGGGGTAGTACTTGATTTTCTAATAGAATTTGAAAAGTTATCAGAAATTCTATTGATTTTTCACATGGCAGTTTATTATCGGATACAAATTAAAAAAATGAAATGCAATCATTCTTTATTTACCTATACAACTGACACAGATCGTTTTTACTGGTACCAACAAAATCATTTTTAGTAAGAAACCGCTTTCACTTACTGGGCTAGGCGAACAATTGATTTCAATTTATTCATTTGCAAGATTGAGCAACAATGGAGGATAATTTTGTAGGAATTACTGCTATGTCAGCGGTTTAGTAATTTACATTAAACATTTTGTAACCGCGTTACTCGGTGTGGGAGAATAATTGAAATTGTAACTGTACCAAGCAGGCCTTATAAATAAATGACAAATATCAATATTGACAACACTATTGTAAGTTATTTAGCATAATATTTTACAAGATTTCAATTACTACACGATTTCATTATATTACTTTTATTTGTGTGCATGCACATATTTGTAATGGTCTGGGTGTATCTTGTATAACATGTATGTATTTATATACAAATATATATATGTTTATCAGTTGGTTAGTTAGTACTCTAGCCAAGCAAGTCGCTCGTTTAATATGGGGCTAGATGGCACTGTGTGAAAGTCAGTGGATATTTATTTACATCCTTATTTATGAAATAAATAAAAAATATTAAGTTTAAGTACATGGACTGATAATTGAATCAACATCTGGTTTGGACTGTATTGAGGGAATCTCGCATCAGTATAACATTAAATTATCTGAACTTGCATTATAGGCATAGTAGTGATTCCGTGGCTCGATTTCCCCATAGCCTTGCTCTAAAGTCCGGCCTGTACCCGTTGTTGGGTACAGGTTAGTTGGTTGATTCATTTATAAATTGTCCCTAAATAAATAAATAGAGCAGTAGGACAACTGAACATAAAAGTTTATTAAGCATACAATCGTACGAGACAGGATAGACCTTTCAAGAGGACTTCACATTTTTTTAAAAGTTATTATTATGCTTTACCCGAAAGGCCCTTCAGCTATCCTTTCCAGCTTCCAGTAAATACTTTATCAATTTAATACATATAGGAAATTATGACTAAATCAAATACCTGTGGCGTTCAAACCGGCGAAGCTCTGGAACTCTGCGATGGCGCGTCTCCAGGAGCCCTCATCCATGATGTGCCCGCTGGAAGGGTTCCGTACCGACGGACTGAGGTACCCGTACTGCGCCAGGTACATCTGGAAGTGTTCGTCAAAGTCAAACTGCCGCATCCATGATTGGAGGGCTCCTGTTTACTGACGCACTATGCTATGGTGCGAGTGCAGTCACAGCAACTAGGTGCCAGAGTGAAATATACAATGACTACTGTGATTACTTAATTTGAAATTGACGGCTTATTATCTAACTGACTACGTTGACCGGCTTTTTATAGATTTCGAGATTCATCTCTATGGGTATATAGTTAAATAACTGGACATTTTACATACTTATAAATCCGTTAGAAATCGTTAACTTCTCTAGAGCAGCGGCAGTTGCCACTTACCATCATATTGGCTGTCTCTGCTTGAATGCTTACTGGTTTTTAAATAAAAATTGGGAACCTATGCAATTGACCATTCGACATGTTTTTTTTCGTGTTTATCACCATGCAGTAAAAAGAGAATAGATATTGAATCTACTACATTAACGTTAATCTATTCCACCACACTGGTCCAAATAACATAGGAAAGTATTCAGGGCCTCTTTAGATATGCTACACCACTACCAGGAAATACTGGTTTCGGCATCGGAACAACAAAAACTTAGAACTTAAACGAACATCGAATATTATTATACCTAAAAACTAATAATTTTTAAGGTTCAAATTTATATGAATTGAGGTTACTTTGGTTTAATATTTCATATCCTAATCTGTAAATATTTTGATCGTTGTTGAGCTGTTAAGTCCATGCCATATGCAAACGAGCATGAAACCTAAGGATAATTAGTATAAATATTTAACACTGTGTATTAAGTCTCATTATATTTTGTTATAATGGTTGTGCTTAACTCGGCTTTCATGTCGGCCAATTCGTTTAAGGCCCCTCGGTGAGGATGTTACAATGAGCTGCTGATGATAATGATATAACATTTAGGTATCAATTTTAACAAGCGCCAAATTCCAAAGTTAAAAATCCTTTATTACTTATTACAGTGTGAATTTTATTCACACAAATACACTAATAGGTACGCGATAATATCACACATAACAAGGTCAGTCAACTATTGTACATCAACACCTCGGTCTTTGATAAAGATTAAGAACTTGATGACCGACATAAAAATGTGATTACCTTTTATATTCCTTCAATTACACTAATAGCCTTTAGTACATACGAGTACTATGATCTTTACACATTCGTCTGTGCTACCAAGCTGTATATAATTACATAAATATTAATATAAGTCTAATATATTTAAACATATCTATATTAATAAATTTCCATGGTAGTACTTTAAATTACGTGTAGATACGTAAACTAAGGTTGGGTCTGTAATGTAGGTAATATATAAAACTCAAAAGTCTTATATGAAAGAAGATGAAATATAAAAGAAATTGAACGTGCAATTAATCTCCACAAATAACTAGCAAGCTCCAGTACTACCCATGAAATGAGCTCTTGTCATTTCATCTCACACGATGATGATAAAAAAAATACCCGATAGTAAAACACACACGGTATCTTTAGTGAAACTAAATTTCCAGAGTATATAGCTAGAAATAAAAACATACGTAGAAATATAAGAGACTATGCAATTAAAACACGTTATTTATTAGTATTTTTAAAATGGGACCCTAACAATGAATAACCTTTTTTGCTATTCCTTCAAAATCTCTAACCAAAGCCTTACTTAAAAGATCAATAACATAATACTGAAATACCTATCTAAAACAGTTGCAGTTGTTAAATAATTATCTTTGGACTTAAAAGATGATATATCCCGTTTACTAACGCGCACGCAGGTCATCAACTCATCACACGTATTGATGATATTTATTATCGTAAAATCATAAGATAACAATAATAAAAAGAAAGACATAAGCGGCCTTGGTTGGAAGCACAGCGGCACGTGCACTGCATTTAAATTCACAGTTGCATCTCCACCCGGCACTGCTCTTTGTTCTACCTCCAGGGATTCTAACAAAACAATATGACAGTCGCAGTCAATAGCCCCAAAAGCCCGTGTTTGCTATTGTTAAACCGATGCCGAGTGAATGCTAACAGAGTACAAGATTTCTCTATTTGCCAAGCAAACGTTGTGTGATATTTTGATATGATCCCAAAGATAATGCGGAATCTTTTTAAAGAATAAACATGGTGTTGCATCGGCAATGACCTGCAAATGTCGTTAGTACTTTGTGCTTTGTTAGTCTGAGTCATTGAATCTAAATACAGCTGCTTTTTCAATTATATCACTTAAATATTTGTATCTCTACATTGCATAACAAAAGCAATAGACAAAAGGTTTAAGCCAGTAATCATGGATATTGAATCTGATACCTGGCATAATTATCTTGCGTATATAATGGCGATCTCAAGTTAACAAATAGGACGGCAGTTTAAAACTGGTCGATAAATTACACAGGAACCCTGCAGAGTGCTTGTCTCTTATACTTGATAAACGTATTTCATTAGCACTTAAGAATGAAAACGGTGCACCGTCTGAAAGGGTGTAAATTGGTTTTGAGATACGAGTAGTTTTTAGCCATATTTAAATATACGTAGTAATGTAAGTAGTACATTTATAAAAGACTTTTGAATGTAGCAACATTTTTTGCCAAAGTATTATTTCAAACTGTTTGCAGATTCTGATTCTGTAAATAATTTAATTGCTTTTTATCGATTAAGGCACACCAAACTTGCTAATGCCTACGTCTGGAAGCTAACGAAATGTTAATCACATAGAAGATTATATGATCATTACAGAGATATCGTAAGTTTGAAATAGATGTACATCCTTTAAATTTTATCCAGGTATGAGTAATGTCGAGGCCGAGTTTGGGTGCGTGGAAGCCGCAGTTCGTTGACATCTGCACGCGGCATTGTTTGCAGTCTCCAAACGCACACCATACCTATATATGATGCGTTTTGTGCAGGGTCAATATGCATGAATAACTTATATTTTTACGTTATGTAATAATCAAAATGTGTATAATTTTTTAAACATTTTAATAATATTTTTCGTTCTTGTATATCATATGAACTTTACACTAATAATTGTCTTCCTAATATTGTTTTTATGGCCGCATAGTTTACAAAGCATAGCAAACTGTTTGTATGTATGTATGTTAAAACACTTTCTCACACGCGCAGTTTTGTATTGTAAGTTTGACTAGTCGATGAGTCAGTGAGCGTGTGCCGATATTGTATTGAGAGGATAGCATTTAAACAAACAAGCCTTTTCAAAAATTCAAAACCCGGTCACCACTCAGTGATCGCATATGAAGAAGCCAAATTGTTGCCAATATTCGGATGACAATTGAACGAGTTCCGATCGAGGTCAGTATGTCCCGGTAACGGTCTACTGTCCCACAGACATACTTATGGTTCGGCATGCATTTGAGCCGTCTTGAATACCAGACTCATGCATCTATAACATGACAATGCTAATTAGTGGATACGTACGCTTTTCTCTCAATATTTAACATGGTCACGATGGAATTACCGTTGCGAGTGGGCGAATTTAACGAGTAAAAGTACTTTAACGAAAGTTGATTTATAAGTATTAATTTACATTTCGTGGAATCGAACGGCGTACGCGGTCAAAAGGAGAATAATTTTTGTATTATGAAACATATTTATAAATTGGTGGCTTTTTAACCAAAGGTTTGGTTGCTTTTTATGATTAGGTTTCTTTTTTTAAGCTTTTAACATGAGATCATGATTCTGAAATTTGTGTTGGTTAAATAATTGGGTGACATTTCAAATCAAAAGCTTCTTTTTAACTCAAAAGTATCGTAAAAAGTGTATAAATTTATGGTGAAATGAATCAAGTAAAATAGCAAGTTTAAACATACGTAACATATTAAAAATACATCTCGAATAAAAATAAAACAAACCATATAGGTACCTACACACGGCATCATAACAACGGTAAGTACTCATACAAAACATTTGTAAAAAAAATCTCTTCAGTATATTTAAACTGCCTAGGAATTATTCTAATAAAAATAGATGGTGAAATGAAATACTTAGTAGTGCAAAATATCAAGTATTATCTGGATACGGTACTCACTTTTGACATTGTTTGATAACAATGCCAATTTTTTCCTTCAAATAGATAGGATGTCACACCTTTTATTTACACAGTGCGTAAGTCGCTGAATCAATGTCCACTTACGTATCAACGTAAACAAAGTAAATTAGACCAAGCACGTCTGACTCAGTGTCCTTCGATTTTTATTGCAACACATCCTGAGTACTTTTTTCTGCCATTGATTATTCAATATAAATGATATGTGTTCCTTTATGAGTAATTATTGGAACAGTAAGCTAGAGATTTCAATATGTAGTTTTGTACACGGACGTTTACTGCTATCCAGTACCATAGTAAAATCTAGAAGCATAACTGAATCATACATAAAAAGCATTTGTGTAATAAGATATAGTTATGACGGTGATGGATATCGACTGTTAGGTATAGGTCCGCGGGAAAGTCTTGCAGCAGATCTTTTGGCTAAACATTAAGTCTGCTTTGATGATGATGACCAAATAGCGAACAAGGCTCTCTCAAGTATTATTTTACTTTTTATATCAGGATCAGTCTCATAAATACTACTAGTGCTATATAGTACGGCTTTATATATTTACGTTGTAATAAGCTTTTATTATTTAGCTCGATACACAATAATAGCTTTAACATTACTGCGGTTTAGCTTCGACATCATCGTCATTATTGCACACAGAGGAACATAGGTAATAATGCACATGTGTCGGGGCACGACGATTACTTGCATTTTATGCGGGCACATAATGACACCTTTGTCGTTGCGTAGGAACAACACTGGAACAACTATTATTTAGGAAAACGAGCGACCTCTACAGTTTTAATTGATAAATGAGGTCACGGTTAATTTAGGTAAGTCACCGTAATGTCAAATTTGACTGCTGACATTGCCAAGTCGCCTGGATAATATATATATAATGATGTGCGTGAAGTCGGACAATCCGCACTGGGCCCGTGGACGACTAAGGCCTATACACGGGCGTACGGGTAGGCTCGTGCTCCTCGCTGGAGACGTTTAATGAGCTGATAATGATGAGCATACCTTACAAAAGACACTTCCAAAGTGTAAAAAAGTGTGTAAAGTCATTAATCCTAAATGCAGTGGCAGTAGTATACGTCTGGTCATCTATTTATTTAACTATTTCTCAATATCAAATAGTTACAAAGATACAGTAATACTAAGTAAAGTATGTCATACACACAAATGTTCTTAACTTATACATTTTATCGGAGAAGGTTGTCTTGTGCATAAGTATTGAAGACCAATAATAAAACATAGTTTGAACTTGAAACTGTTTCCGCCATTTCAAAGCACAGCCTTATTAAGCGTGCTATCAGTAGACACATGTACTGTACTATGCTTAATAGGCGGTGTTGTTAATATAATATGATGGATGTCACGCAACATTGTTCTAGGAAGTGCATCTGATTGGGCCGCGATACTCTAACAGATATGCCATACTGAGAACAGTTAGAGCACGTGCAAAAAATCCTTAGTTGGATAAAAACAATATAAAGTTAAATAAGTAGGAAGATAAACCGTATGCTTGTGTAGATCTAAGTAGGCTAATACGTTTCATCATCAGCTCATTAAACGTCCCCACGAGGGGCACGAGCCTACCCGTGGCGGGTGTATAGGCTTAGTCGTCCACGCGGGCCCAGTGCGGTTTGGAAAATAATACGTTTGCAAACATGTGAAAGGTCGTGATTTACACCTTTCTGGAGTCAAGCCTAATATATTCTGAAAGGGACGTCCAATACGCACTGGCTTGTACAAACGAAGCCTAGTCTAGTAGTGAAAAGTTCAGCAGAAATTATGAATGACAGCTTAATAAACCATTCCATGAAAATAAACAGTAGAATATCCAAAACAACCTTACAACATGTTCATTTAATATTAATGCACAAATAATTTATCGGTATTACGCACATGTTTGACTTAAATTATTTTATATTGCGGTATACTCATATACCACAATTTCATGCCGAATGATTTTTCGGTGACTTCTTTCATCTTTATGATGTCTTTGTCATTATGGCCAACTGTTTCTGTATTTAAATTTAAGATTAATGATAATTATTTATTTATATAACAGTATTATTGATATTATTATTGAATTTTGTATTTGGTGCACTGATTACATATTTTAGTTGATTTAAAAGATAACTTCAGACATATTTCAAGGCAACAGTATATTGCAAGGGATAGTATTCAAATGTAACTGAAAAACCGAATGAGAAGAGGAAATTTCAATCTTCTAATTTTACAATACCGCATTGATGAACAAACAGTTCGAGCGGTAGTTTCCTTCAATTGAAAACAAAAGCTATTAATTATTTCTACTTATTAAATGACAAAGTCCTTATTAAGTAGCTTGTGTACCTATATGCAATAAATAAAGAGAGACTCTAGCTCTATACAATGCTAATAACCGTTGGTCCACGCAACACTGGATCATCCAGTCCTTATCTGCAATTATCTATCACTTAACCATACACTTGTCATAGTAAAAAGAGTTAACATCTTTATTTCATGGTTAGGAAATTGGCTCTAAGTGTTTAATTATTATTATTACGAGGCATACCTCTTGACAGCTTTTTAATTGATGATTAATTAGAAAACCCAATTGAGCAAGCTGAAAGTGTCCACTGACAAGCATTGAAATAAGAAAAAAAAGGTATTTTTTTTACATATTTCACTTGAATATTTAATGTTTTCCCATTAAATAGTTTTTCCGCATTATTAAAATTGTATGTTCACTGTGCTCATCATTATCAGCTCTTTAAACGTCCACACCGAGGAGCACGAGCCTACTCGTACGGGGGTGTAGGCCTTAGTCATTTAATTAAGGTAGCAAAAAATTAAAGTTGAGCAATTATAAAAAAAAGTATATTGTTAAAAAAAACAAAACGATTAAAAATTTAACAACAATTCGGCATAAAGTTACTTTTCTCTTCCTATAAATTCTGTATCAATGTGCCCATTAAACAAATTGTTCATGTGAATTTTGGATTTACATACTACCTCTGTATTAATGTATCTACATATCGTATGGACCTAATGCTAGACAAGCATTAGGTCTATAGATTATGTATAACTACAATAAAAATATGAATTCATGTAATGAATTAAAAATGGATATAAAGTGTTGGGATACGACAATTTGTATAACTATAGTCCACGCGCTTCTTTTTTATCACATATTTGTTTGCGTATTCATAAGTATATGTAAGAGAACATGCCTTCAGAGTGACTGCATTTCGCCATTGCGCCACACCAGACCGCGCCAACCCGTGGTCTTTAAAATACAAAAGTGTGGCATAATTAGACCACATGTTACTTGTTGTGATTTAATTAATCTATGTTATTGTACATGCTTTGCTGCGCATTTTATTCTACACGAGCTTTAGTCTACTAACGAATTCAATGGAATACTAAATTGTAGAATAATAACACATAAATCTTACTTGCTTTTATATGGTTCATACTAATCAATTGTGTATTTACGTACCTACGTTTGATATCGGATGTATTGAAAATTACATTATGAATGGTTATATTTTTCTTAAACATGTCCTTTTTGATAAACAATACTAACAAATTTAAATTATGCCATTTTAAAATAACAAGCCCTCTAATACAAAATATCTTTTTTATTCCTTTGTTTATAGTGTTCTATTTGTTATCTTTTTATGTGTCGCCATGTAGGTCTATATTTGATAGAGTGCGGGCACATGTTTTTAATTGAGTTTGTAACCTGGTAAGGTCAGTGATCGTCGTAATCATCTTTTTCATATTTTTAGGAAAAATCCATCCTCCATTGGGTCCTCGTGTTGTGTCATATGGCCAATGATTTTAGTAATTCACACTAAATTCTTTTAATAAACCGCACTTAAAGATACTCTTGCAAAATCAGCATATATGTTCGGAAAATAATATAATGATGAATAGAATGTTAATTGTATCGGTCGCTATTTATCTCAATAAAAAGATGGGTATCGAGTTATTTATCTGACTGCATATTGATGAGTTACGTGTTTTTATTTATTTATTATGTAATATATATGCATGAGAACGAATTAATTGTCTGCTTTATCTCACGTGTTGTCGTTTATATAGGGCGACGCAAGTATTGATTTATTTAATCAAATACGTGAGCAGTTACAGGAATGTGGAAATATTGCGATGTTTATAAGATTTTTTATAAAAAAAAACTCGGATATATATAATTTATCTGATTTGACATGAAAATTAATTCAGTTCAATCAAAGAGCTCTGGAATTTGTGATCTCTGTCATCTTTTATGATAATAAAGCAAAAAAAATATATAGGAAAACATCACTATTGACAGACAAATATATAATAACATACCTAGTTTTTTTTCGAACAGGAAATTGTTTGTATTTTCATATAAGTAATAGTCAAAGTCAATTGACTATTTGGTGTAATAGTTCAAAAGTCGAAACTATGAAAGCTCAGGGTACGATTTCATAACAGTGCAATCTGTACATAACAGCTCTTTTTGTATTTGTTTTGGCGTTTTCTAGGTTTGCAATTACAATTAAACATGTGTATTATTCCTATGTTATGCATACAAGCGCCTAGCTGAAATATGGGCTAAATGGTGCTCCATTAACATTTGTTGTGAAATCATAGATATATAGATATTTTTTTTAATAATAACAAAAAAAATATTTTGTAATGGAGTCACAAGGTTCTAGCACTTGTTATAATTTTTTTTACGTAATAACCAACTGCACTGTTTACATTTAAAAAGAATTTATAGCAAAAATGTATTATTATTGTAGGATTTTCATAATTTTAAGATTATATTTTATGTTCCTATAAAACTACTAGGTAACTCATCATTTCATTCTCTCAATGGCAACATTGTGAACTTACGGTAAATTGTAATCTTATGTTACCTGATGATTTTTTTTCCATATTGTTGAAATTTTAATCACCAGGTCGAGTTGCAGTTGACGTTAGGTGTCAAACGCAGGGCTGCGCCCGCGCCACTTGACCGCGCTTATTCATCGCACGAGCAATAGATAATTACCCCGGTAATTAGTTTCAATTACGTTGCAATTGTCAAAAGATTAAAATAGGATTTATCGCGTGTGAACCACCACTTTTCCGCGGTAGAATGTAGAAAATGTTTTTTTCTAATGAAGCCAGCAGGACGACCAGCCTTTGTCCTGGCGCTCACGTTGTGTCACGTGCATTTGTGCATTGTCTTACCTCCAAGCAAGTGCCAATTGCTTGCCAATCATCTGTGGTACACGTGTACTATGATGCCTCAATGAGTTGGCTATCAATTTATTTAATTTATAAATCTCGGTTTTCTTATCTAACCACCCCGCAATGGATTGACCAGCAATTATTATGATGTGTGTACCTAATTATATAACTTTATATTCCTTTTGCAAATGTATCTTTATTTTCGTACTTTTAGCCTTAAAAGATTTGGCTATTCAAACATCAATCCATTTATTTTATTTTATTGTAACATCGTTATTTGCATTAGACAATTGATATAAAAGCAATACTTGGTAGTCGACACTCTCGTTTTATCTCATTTTATGTTATTTTCTCACCGCTTTCCTTTAGCATATTGTCGAGCATATAATGTGGAGACTTATTAGATTTAGAGTAACAGTTTCTTCGTAATAATCGATACCAACTCAAAGCTTTATCAGACCTCGGGTCAACGCCGTAGTGTTATAAAACCTATAACGCCTGTTCACTATTTTTGAAAATGTTAATTTAGTAATAAACATGCAGTCGTTACGTAATATTAACGTCTTTAGTACACCAGTGACCTCAAAATGCCATGAGACTTACTTAGTTGTTAACATTTCAGTAAGAGATACTGTTGTATACAGAGTTTCCTATATGCCAAAACATGCATTGTAATGGCGGGAGAAATATATATGAAATTAAACTAGCCATACAAACAACCGTATATATGGTCTTGCTCAGTTTTATTCAGATTTCAACATTAAAGTTTAAGTAAGTATGTAGTATGAAACGCCAACTATTCGCTTCACTTCAACCTTTCGCAATCTGCTGGATCCGCGATCTGAAGTCTCCCTCAATTTTCGGTGGTATCATTCGATATCCCAGCTTATATGACTTGTCTCATCCAGCTCCATCGAAGATCTACTATGCTTGTCAAAACACGGTCTGCTCTTATTGCCGGTGGTCGGGAATCACAAACGTTACCAATGCCACTACAATTTGCCATTCCGGCGAATAATGTCTGCAAGTTGAATTCACTTACGAATAACATAAATGTGATTAGTTTATTGATATCATATCCAAAACGGGATAAGTCGTTCACCGCAATTCGGCATCACAATATATATTGAGCAGGCTTCGGTCGGTAACAATGCGGCACACGACCGTGACGCGCGCGCCGAAGGTCGCCGTCGCTTCCTGCCTGCGTGATGCGCATGCGTGTAACAGCAAGCCTCCCAAGCCTTTAGCTTCAATGCGCCTTAGCAGACACAGTACCTTAGCTGTAAGAGTACCTCTTCAATATATTTGTTCCTTTACCCTATGGTAAAGGAACAAATTCTACTTTTGTTACTTATGTAGGTCTTTATCTTAGAGATTTCCAAAACTTATTTCAAATAAGTTCAAAATTTTCGGACAATGTTACAGATGGACTGCCGACTATAGATTACCAGTTATATTGATATACAAGAACACTGAATTCCATTATATGCCTTTACGAACATTTCGGTATACATGTAAACCAAATTGAAACTGATGAATGGGAAGGGAAGGGAACTGTTAAGGGTTCCTAATATCGCTTATTTTAGTTTTTGTTTTGCACTTGATTTTGAAGGCGAAACTCATAGGTATACCATATGGGTCCTAAACAAGACTGAAACTAACATAAAACAAATATTATATGAGGTGAGATGCTTGACTTGTATTTGTGTGACACTAATTGTTATGTGTCTATAGACTCATCTAAAACTTGCATTGCTGAACTGGAGCCGTTAGCTTTTGAGAAGTCTGCAGATTACGGTAATAGTGAGGTATCCCGGTCGCTTTTTGTTTTTATCGGTTTAAGACTATCCGGCCGCGTAAGGGCAAGGCCCCATTGGTGCGTTGCCGCAACGCAACGCAAGAGGGCATACGCAGCTCCAATTATTCATCTCATACAATACGTCTTTTCTTAGACCAAGGATTTGAGAAACTCTATATCAATATCCTGCTCACATATGTTAAAATAAATGTGGTTACGCTCATTTAGCTTCCTCACTAGCAATGCATCACTGTCAGTAATCCGTCATTGCAGGGATGTTCCAACAACGCAGCAGATTACTCTCTCTCCCGCTTCGTATTATGTCCGTGAATCCGCTGAAACGGCGCGCGCGACGCAACGTAAGACCGTCCGAAACATGTTTTAGAAATATATGGGAAACGCGATTCAGCGCAACCAATAGGGCCTCGCCCTCACTCGCGTGCCTCAATCCGCATCATCGCCTTTATCTAGCTGACAATAATCGCTTTAACGAGACGCAACGAGGGACTTTCATTGCCTATTACGCACTTTACAGAATAAGTTGTTTTCCTCCCAGTCTCTTGGAATGCGGCGATCACGATTTTAACATCTGACAATGTTATCGTTGTTTCTGTAATCTTTTTTGTAATCCGAAAAAATATTCCCAGGATCGTGACTCGTGACTAGGGTTAAAGACTTCGCCAACTCAAGGCGTGTGCTAAAATATTTTGTTTTTTAACACGTTTTCTGAGGCGACAGGCGCGGGCCTGATTATGAGATACTACGATATACGATTCCCAAAACACATATCAAGGAGGCAGCCGACACTTGGCTGACAGATATGCAGCCCACGTGCCCACCTATGCTCAATTTCTTAACTTTTCAACATTCCATTCTGTCTTCCATATTACAATTTACCTAAAGGAAACTTTTTATAGGATACTGAAAGGCTTTTTATTTCCCTTACCGAATAAAAACCATATCGGGCGTAATATTATTACAGAATCTCAAAATGAAAGGTGATGTCTCGTTTTAGAGAAAAATGATATTATAAATATGCTTAAAAATTATCTGAGCATCACACTCAATCCGACTTATTTTACCCGGGTGGTAGTCTTCGTAGTAACAAACATCAATAGCAACTTATTTATTAATAAAAAGTATTTTTTCTCATAAGAAGTACCTGTATCACTTTAGAGTTCATTGTTCTTCTAAACATCACCATAGGAAATTTTAAGCGAAATGTCCGCTGCGCGACACGCCTCGAATTTTTATATCGCATTATTCAAGGAGTCAGGTTGGAATGATGGACACAAAGAACATCGCTGGGTCTTAATACTTTCTGGCCAGGGCATTGTTCTCGTATTGAGTGTCTGCCAGGATAATGACCCGCCTTTTAAGGCAACGTCGAACCTAACAGTACTGACACAAAATGACAGGAAATAACTTGCCCATGACAGTGTAAAGTGTCAAAACAATGCTCACGTGTTGGTGCATTGACCTATAAAGTTTAAGAGAAAAGCTTGCACAATTCAATTTGAGTAAAATGCGCTTATTTGTGAAGGAATCCAATGGGTTACACGACATTCGTCTGCACTGAAGCGTTACCTAGTAACGATTTCTGCATTTCAATACTTGTATCAGGCATCGCGCTGTTTTCTCTTTATACGTCATTTCGACTTCTTTCTTTCAATTTGAACACGTAAAATACTAATGTGAAATTATAATTATGTTTTGCATTTATAAAGTCGCAGTTACGAAAACTTTGTCAGTATTAGATTTTCTTTTAGTAACCGTCACATTTAAACCCTATTAACCTGTTTGTAAACGTTTTGGGCTACGGCAATTTGTACTTCACACAGCGTCGAAATAATTTCCATTATGATTTAGTAGTCATAAAAAGAATGAAGGGCGTTGTCCATTTTAATTACATTTAAACTAGTTTTTTTTTTAAAAATCAGTTTCATTTAATTTTTTTTCTGTAACGTTAGAAACTGTTCGACTACGAATATAAAAAACTAATTAAAGATAACTTTATATCTAATCGATTATGTATTAGAAGTTTCGCTTTAGAAGCAGGTCAGTAGCACAAATATTTGCCTTGACATCGCATTGTCTCAAATTTCACGTAGAACTGTTTGAAATTTCATGGTCTACTATATTTAATGTTCGTTAGAAAAATGTAAAGGAGTCACTTGCCGCAAACTGAAAGCATTTGCAATATATTGTGTTACGATGATATTATGGGTATCTTACCTACTCGAGTTGTATTTCTACTTTATTTTCAAAAACATTCAAAAAGAAATCATTAAAATCTACGTAGAAATATTTGTGGAATATTGACAATAGATCCTAACTTTAAATATAAGGAGAGATTGTTTAGTGATTTCGGATATATGTACTCACGATTAACGTGATTTTTATGAGATGTTTTTAATCTATATTTTTTATAAGTACAACGACAAAGATCATCATTAAAACATTACGTCCATAATTTATTTATAAATTGTAAATCTCTCATGAGATACTTCAGAGTGTGAATCTTGAGAAACAATTTCACATTTCACCTAATTTTGATTATGTTTTTGACAAACTTTCTTTCATTTCTTTTAATAATAGTCCACTGATAAATAAACCTTCTATGCTTGCTTTGAAACAAAGTTTTCCACGATGCTTGATTTGAAACATGACTTTCCACGGTGGTCCGCTGGTCCACGTAAACCAGCTTTGTGCTGCATCAATCAACCAGCCTATAACATCTCAATGCCAGACACGAGCCACGAGGAAGGGGCGTTACCAAACAACCTAATGGGGAGGGTAGTCAAGCTCATAGGCAAATCGTGCTTTCCAAAGTAAGAAAGGATTTAAGATTGTGATTTCGGTCACCCATCTGACGGTAAGTTGCAATAATTACTTTTATCCATGATAACCAGCTGATTTTGCTAGCTGCTAATCATTCGAATCGGATTAACCAAAGAAAAAGAAACTGTTACTCCTCAATTTTAAATCTTGATAACATAGGTGGGTACGTTACGTATGTACATATAGCTATGTTTGCCGTGGCATATGACCTAGAACTTAGCGGCGAGCGAGCGACTCGTTCTGACTCACTCGCGGTCGGTTTCCGAGAAACTTTGAGATTTTATAGTAGTTTCCTGCAGAGCCCATAACTGTCCACACACTGACTCACGAGTCTTGTTTATGTAATGTACCAATTATCGACACCTGTGCGTGATTTTCATAAACAAATATTGACGTCGGAGAATAATTAACGCAGCTCTTTGCGGTTAGCTTTAAAACCTTGTTTGTAATGATCTAAATGGTATTACACTTAAAATTGGAGCTAAATAGTTCTTGATTAAGGTTGAAATTTAAATATCCCTCAGTAAACTTCCATTTGTGGTGGCATTTTTTATTCATGAGCTCTTTTAGAATGGGTCTTTACTAGCACCATGAGCATAGGTAATCATTTACGCCAAGCAATTGTATTCATATAAATATAATAGGAAGTATTTGTTGCCTAGCATAAAGGTCTTCATTTCAGTCATTAAATGTTGAGAGGTAATAACAGTAAAAAATAACCTAAAAATAGTAAAGCTGAGAAAACCTTAGTACAGAGTTTAAATTCATTAGAGAACAAATAGGTTGATTAAAATAATTATACAACACGTAATGACATAACACTATATAAATATTTAATAAGAAATACACTATATAATAAGATCCTGTTAGACCACTTTATAGCTATTGATTCATAAGTTAATATATTTAATTTGCAAATACTACACAAATGACGCAAAGCCCATTGACAAAGTCAAATGACCAAGTCTTTACACATACTCAATAGTGAGAATGAATCATACGTGGAAAACGAAGGCGCTTAAAAAGTACAACGGAATAATCTTGTTCAGTTGTAAAGAGCTGCCTTCACATCTTGGTCGGGTTTCTCGATCTTTATGAATGAAGTAGTATACTGTGCACTATTACTAACTACTACAAGTGTTCGTATTCAATTAAATTGTTTCGGAGGCGCCGGCGAACGGATTTCTGAGAATGATTGAGTCATATCTTGTCCGATCGCAGAACAAGTCATTTCCGATTCCGCTTCTGAGATAATGGTTGATAAATTGATAGTTGCGGTGAGTGTTTACTGTACCGAAGCACCCAGTGAAATAGAAATGTAATCCAAGTGACGACATAAGCTAACTACTACGATTAAAGTATTGATGAGAATTAAAGTTTTTTTTTTACCTGAAATGTAAGAGTTATAATATGATTTATAAGTTTTAATTACACATTCCGACTCACTGGTACAGGAAATCGAGAAACATGGATATGTTGCACAAAACGGGGGAGGTCAATGGTAGTGGTCCGGTCACGTATGTCGCAGAACCAATGCTGTTGGAGCAGACGAGTTCTGGAGTGGAGACCGCGTCTTGGCTAGGCTAGCGTGGTGGAACAAAAAGGAGGAGGCTGGATGATGAAAGCGGAGGACCGATACCTTTAGCAGACACATTACAAATTCACGCCAATTATATTCACTATATCGATATGCGATATAATCGTGTTTTATGAATAAAACCTATCTAGTCAATAAATAAACTTTGCATTTTATAAAGAAATGATAAGAGGAGTATCGATAAATGCTATGTATAATATTTTTTTACTCACAAGACATCTGGCCACTGAACCCCAAAGATTCATAATGTACTTTGACACAAACATAAAACTGGCGAAGATTTATCTGCGCCAATATAACTTAGTAAGAAGTACTTTGACTTTATCAAGCTTAGCGTTATCATTCGTAACGCCAAAACAGGTTGGGATTCCATGCGACTTTGTTACATCCTATCGTGGTTAATCTCGTCAAGGATTTTAATGACTAATAACCAGCTAATGCGATTTGATATTCAATAAAAAAAACCCATTATCGTTAGCGATGTGGGTTTTATGGGGTTATCGCTAACCTCAGCAGATTTTTTTCAGGTAGGTGGCAAAAGAGCTGAAAGACATGTGAAAGTGAATACTGCCACCTAGGAATAAATACATCACCAGGGGCTACAAGAAGTGTTGCGGTCTAAATTACAAAAGGTTTTCCATGGGAATTGTAAATTTATTGTTTTCTCTGACGATCCCGTAAACATTTGGACTAGGGTGACAAATTTCAGTTTGGAATCAGCAATTGAGGCAGCCATAGTCTACCAGTGTATATGAATAAATGATTCCAAATCATGAACCAAGCGTCATAAACACAAGCAATGAGAATCACGTCTTATTTCTATCGAAATCCATGTCGAATTTTGTTTTTGTATCCTAATGTCTGGAGGTCAACAACGACTATCAGTTCAAATCATACAATTTTTAAACACTTTTAAAAACGTTCAGTAAAATGTGTCACTTATGCATTCCAATGTCACAAAAAGCTAGAGCATGTACTCACCATCGCCTTATCGGTTCCACCAAATGCCGGCGCCGCGCTGCTCCTCGTAAAAAACACCAGCGCAGCTAATCCCGTCCACAACAACCTCAGACTAACCCTTGCACTTAAAAAGGCCATTCTTTCTGATACGCAACCCCTTTTTACACTACAAATCATTTATTCTTAAAATTACTATAAAAATATTCTCTATCAGGACGGATGGATATGTCATTTATATCTCTTAACCAAATATGGTTTCAGATATCGAATTTGCTACATTTATTTATTGCTTTTTTGATAAATGACGACTGGATCTGGAACAAAGAAAAAGATAAAATTAATGTATGATTCAGTTACGTATGTATTTATAAACATAGGGGAGGTACATAAAGATCAAGATGATTTAAAGGTCATGGTCCTACTCATATCTGATGACTCATACAGTACCTACATAATATTATATTTAAAATTCAACATACATAATGATCATATCCAGTATTTTTATCTCTAGACATACTTACTGAAGTTATCTAATGGAAAATGTTGCCTTGTAGTATTATTGAACTTTATTATTCGCGTATAGCTCAATCAATCATTTGCATAGTAATTTAGGGTTCAAATTAATTGAATTAGCTGTTAATCATGACAAAACCAAATAAGTACAAAGTATTCAGCAAGATTGACAAATACATTACAACAAAAGAAAAGAAATCAAGTACAAAATGAAATACAACCCTTTACGAACAATCAATCCCTGTTCTCATATGAACCTCCTTATATTTTCGGCAAAATGTATATAGTTCAATGTTAGTTTTGTAGGCCAGGTAATCGCATACAGACCGACCTAAATACAGTTGTTAGATTGTCGGGCTTGTCAACAAACGCCTTCTATCGTATAGATAAGTAGTCCACGTCAAATAAACATTTTCAACAATGGTAATACCTAGTCATGCAATAAAATGCAATGTATGGAAGGATTACCGTTTATTTGAGCATGAATTTATGATTAACGATGGAAAGAGTTGACAGGGAGATACTTATAGCCGACTATAGCGCTAATCGCCTTTCTCTCTTAAACTATTTTTCTATGGATTAACAAATTTTACACGTCATGACAACTGTCACGCTTTTAAGTCCAAGTGCTTAAAAACCTGCTAAACTATTTTCTAAGCTGCTAATTATATGATTATCCATAAATATGTTCTTGTATGAGGTATTGAGAAAAAGTCTCAATAGCTGATGCCGATCAGCTATTGAGACTTTTATTAAGACTCTATTAAGAGTTGCAAAAACTACTAGAAAATATGTTGCGGAAGGGGATTATTTTAATCTGTTATGTTATTAGGGTGACGACCCAGTCAATGACTACTCCATTGAAATCACTGATCATTTGAAGTATTTGTATGTGCTTGATGATTTATATTGTAGGATACCTTATGCTACAAAATAAAATAGATATCCGACTCCGTCTCTTTTTGTCAAGCCTGACCAAGGTCAATATTTTAGGCACTGATTTATTGAAAATGAAATTTGGTGCTTTCAATCATGCCATTCTATATTGAAATTTTACCTATTAGCTAGCGTTACCAAGCATTTGATCAAGATGCTAGTTCTATGTAAGCCAAGTTCCGTCGAAACCGAAAGTGCAAATTTGAATGTCGCCTACGATTTTCCGCTCACTGAAGCGTGGTGAGGCGCAGTTTCTACGACATTGGACCATGTTACCTAACCATTTGCCAAAACATTTTTTTATGGGACAACCTGATCTAACCACCGATTACAATGCAATATTCGAAACCAAAAATGTGATCGAGGTACGTGAAATTGATTTATGTTTACGGCTAATCAATTACTTATGACCCTCGATAAATTTCGTGGGATAGAAATCGTTTTGCTCTGGCCATTTATGTTTTTACTAGCTTCTTTAGTTAAATTAATTGCCATCTAATACCATTATATCTCTAGATACTACAATACTACAGTCAGCTAATCTTATATAAGGCCTAATCACCCTTTACGGGTAGGTTCGTGCCCCTAGGTGGCTGATGATGATGATAATACAAGTTATTGGCCCAGGCAAGCGTTACATACTCGTAGCATGCTATGAGAAAATTGGGCCAACCACAACGCGGAAGAGCGTCGGTGGCTCAATGGTGTGAACTGTCGCTTCCTACCGGGAGGGCTGAGGTTCAAACCCCGACACGTACGATGTGTTTTAGAATTTTCGAAATATATGTACGTTATTCGACGCTCTTACGGTGAAGGAAAACATCGTGAGGAAACCTTCATGCACGCCTGCGAAAACATTCGGAGGTTGTGTGTGAAGTCGTCCAATCCGCACTAAGGCCTAATCCACCCTATACGGGTAGGCACATGCCCCTTGGTGGGACGTTTAATGCGCTGATGATGTATGTATGTACATTCGATGTAGATTGGTGGGTGTCTACGAGTACTATCGTAAGATAGTAGCTGAGATAAATATCTTAACGTGCCTTC
>PQWD01006364.1:93393-110227 GCA_019425675.1 Leucinodes orbonalis | reverse complement strand
TTGAGTGACATATAACTAGTGAACCAGTTTCGTAGCCGTGTCAATGTCTCACTTGTGTATGTTGTACGTGTAGGAACGCATTGCTCAGACTTTTTTTTAAGCATTACGGAAATCGTCGACGTGAAGATCTGAACGTAACTTGTTCAATGCCGACCCAGCCAACTGATTCCTCCTAGCTTCCGACAAGTTCACGAAGTTGTTATGGCCAACTTGAATAGTTGGTCACAGAAACATATTCTGCCCAACCTCGAGAAGGACGACATCGAAGCTAACATAATAGAAATCCCCGTGGAAATTGAAACCCACGACTTCCATATGAAAGCCAAATATTTGTACCTACGCTAGAGCTACATTATCAGTATTTACAAAGATACCATACTATGATAAAATATAATAATTCATTCCCCATCCACTACAATCATAATTATAATCAAGTTGTACAAAATACCAGGTAATGAAACGACTCGTAAACACATGTCCTTTCTCACCTCATTATTAAATACCTTAAGGAAAAGGAATGAAGTATGCACGTGCGTTGTGTTTTAGTCGTCAATGTCTTATGTTCCTAAGCACAATCGTCCTCGGGACTTCTTTCGTGAAAACATACTTTATCAGTACATACGGTCTCCTTGAGCTCTCTAAAGAGGTCCGAATGAGGTTCAGTAAAAGTCCATAACATTACTGAAACTTGTAGGGAAGGAATTCATATAATATCATACATCCATTCATCAATAATCATCATTAAAATGAAATAAAAAATAATACTAATTAACGAGGGCAGTAATAGTTTTTGATCCTAACCTGTTCCAAATGGAATGAATAATAAACAGAAACGTCAAATCATATTGTCGTCGCTGTCATACTTGTCATCCTATTTCCCCTGATTTGTAAAATTATTTATTTAGCTTTAATTAAGCAGTGATAGTTTAAAATCTTTCAGAAGTAATGAGATGACTTTACCTTTAGGGAAAAGATCCCGTAAAATCCTTTAAAGTCCTGCTGAAGATATAACTTCATGTCAAAATGTCAACTGAACCAATCGACGATTCTAAAGGTTTGTTTTTTCCTTTTATTCGACTTTACGGCATTAAACTTGTTCAGGGGGACGTTATAGTGTTTCTGTTTCAAGTGAAGACGTGGATAGCAGACCTGGCTCAAGCCCTGATGAGAATAAGGCGGGAACTCGCGGCGGAGTTTAATGTGCAACGGGCGAAAATGAAAGAGCTATTTTTGCAAAAAGAAGGTTCGTTACTTCATCATCGGACGGTGCTCGACATGGAAGCATGACATTGTCCTTAATACCGTGTTTTATAATTGCATGATGGTTTTATTTTATATTTTTTGTGTGTGAAAGTTTCATGCCTATTTAAAGTGTAAAAATGTTTTGTTAGACAGCTTGGTTGTAGTTTCCTTCACCCTGTCATCTTATACATAATGCATTATATTAAAAATCTAGTGCCCCAATAAATGTACCAAAATTATCAGAACCTTTCATTTGGTGTTACTAAATATTTCAATTTGATTAAAATTAAGGTTGAAATAATATAATCAAGCAAGTTAATTTATAGCTAACAATAATAATTGGTGACGGAACACACACTTTTCTGTGTTTAACAATATTATCTACCTAAGACCACTATGTCTGCTACTGTAACATTACCCAATTTAATATTTGAGGTTCATTAAACCAAGATTTTGCTTAACAGTTTAATATTTACACTTTGTGTTATTTTAAACAAATGTTTTCAATAGAATAATTTCACTTTTTGTCAGACTGGAATCCAGGCACAATAAATAATGTATTATCTGCTATTAGAATGTATTGTGGGAAAGGACACAAGAAATGTATTATTTAATTTAAGTCTGGGCTAAACATTTTATTGGTCATCTCTCTGGTACATAGCCAGTTGTGACACTTAAAATGCAATGTCTTTAATTTAGAACACCAAAACATATTTGTTACTAAATTATCTCTATTACTAATAATAATAAATCTTATGAGCTTCACACATTAGCTGCCACACCTTGCAGCCGTGTGTTATAACTATCAACTTACTATTGTATTTTGTATGTCGCAGTGAATGCGTTAAAGATGACTGACAATATTGTGCTGAATTCTGGAAGTGAGAGAGTACAATTTGCAATGGTCATATTGTCACCAATACTTGAAGTGATAATGCAAATGAATCTGCTTATGTCTTATTTGAGGGCTGCTTTGGTTAAAGGCATTAACAAAGAGTTTTTGTGATTTAATTATAGGTACATATTTTTTACATATAACATACATTTTTGATTGAAAATAGAATATGCTGTATAAATAATTGTGAATGTTTTGCAGTTGTATATGTAATATGGTCAGTTATAACCATAGATCGGATAATCGGATACATATTACCTAAAGTTGACTGGCACTTAGTATGGAAAGCACTTCTTTCCTCGTAAAGATTCGGATTTCGAATTGATGCAATTTAATGTTCGAAATTAGAATTTCAATGTTTTTTCATTATGTTGAGTGTTTTTCTAATTACAATTATGATTTGTATTATATTTATTGTAATGGGAAAAAAAACCCGATATTTCAGATGATACCTAGCTGTTTTGTTATAAATATATTGAATGCACCATCATTATGATGTTTCAAAGCTTAGTACTAGGTATTTTAAAAAAAAAAAATTTTGAAATTAATGATTATAATTGATAGTAGGTAACCCATTCTCATTCTGTTTTATATCCCGATTAGTTCAAATCCCTGAATGTTTTTCGAATCCGACAATTGAAAAAGACAATTCCGACAAAAGAACCGTCTCAAATTTTTAGCCCAAAAAATAAAGTTATGGTAAATATGCATCCGATTTCCAATCTATGTATAAATATTATTAGTGACACTCTTAGCAGGCAAATAATGAATTTATAATTAATATATAATAAGGTTTTGAACCCCAATTTCAGAAGACATGAGGAAGCTGTGCCTTGAACACGGCACAGCGGAATGGAGGTGACATGAGCCCTGACGAGCTGAACTGCGCACTACAGAACTATCAGAATCAGAAATCAGAGATACAGAGTTTGCAACTGCTTGTTAATGGTATGTTTATTTTGTTGGAATATTTTTTTTTACTATTTTATTTCCATTTAAACATGTCTGGCTTGGAATTTACTAATTTGCTTAGTTACAAACACTTTTATATGCAAACAAGCTTTAATATTAGTGTTTAAAAATGGTAATTACATAGCTGAATATCTGAAATTTTATACCATAAAATACAACAAATGAGTGCATAATTGTGCTCTTGAGACACAATGTTTAATTGTCCAAACACAAATTTTTGTTGGTTAAATGTCATTTGTGTTTTGTGTTGCAAATAAACGAACAAAAACTTGCGGAATTGTGGCCCTGCTGTAATTTTATTAAAAACAATTAATAAGGTACCAATTATTAAAATTAACATATCAAATATATATACTGCCTCTTTAAAAACTAGTATAGTTGATACAAAGTATCAAATTGTAGTAACGACACGAAAGTAGCATCATTACCTACCTAATTCACGTTTCATCATCAGCTCATTAAACATCCCCACCGAGGGGCAGGAGCCTACCCGTATAGGGTGATTAGGCTTAGTCGTTACGCCGACCCGTGCGGATTGGAGACTTCACACCAACGCTCGAATCTCTTCGCAGGTCGTGCAATGAAAAAGGTTTTCCTCACGATGTTTCCTTCATGTAATGAAGCGTCGGATAAAACGTACATATATGTTCTGAAAATGCGAAAAATACATTGGTAACGTGTCGGGATTTGAACCACAGCCCTCCGGTATGAAGGCGACAGTCCACACCACCGAGCACCGACGCTCACGTTTATAATCCACTATGTTTTTTATACAATATTATTTATGTTTTAAGAGTAGTAAAAAGTTTGTTTTCCTTTGAAATACTTTAATTTAATTTCCTTTAAGACCCACCAATGTCTAGTTTAACTTAAATTTTGTATTTTATTTCTATTGACGAGTGCGGTATGAGTATTATGTACCATTTTAAAAAAACTTTTAAAAACTCTCATCAACACTCAACTTCAAAATGAATTATAATAGAAATAAATAATTAAAATCCACTGACATTCACATAGCGCCATCTAATGTCAAACTAGCATTTAGCCTGTAATATGGATAAACATTTTACCTAAATACTAACATACTATACATAGAAAACACCCAGACCAATAAATACAAACAGACATGCTCGAACCTGGAACCTTTGGTGTAGTAACTGATGTGTCAACCATTACACCAAAAAGGTCATTATATATTCGCATAAAAAATAATGTTAATGGTTACATTTAATTAACCTATGATAAGGGTCCTATGATATCAATATTTCAATTGATAAGGTTATGCTTTTCCCATTGCATTGTGCGGTGTTGTGAAGTGTTGTTTGAAACCTGTTATTGTGCAGAAGTGCGCTGATGCTACAAAACTTTTGTCTAGGTTGGGGGCCGAATGCAGGTACTTTGTTCTAGCTTTGCGTATACCTAGGCAAATGTGTAATAGATGAGAGAATGAAAGAAGACCTTGCGTAAGGTGTTTGGGATTTTGTCTGTATGCTTTTTTGTTACAAAATGACGGTCAGGACGCTCACCTGATGGTATGTGATACGCCTGACTTGTTCTCCATCAATGGCGCACTGCGCCCTTCGCCCGAGTCAACAGATGTTAGGTCTCTCATACCCGGTAATTTGACGAGCCGTTAATTTTGCGGTAAGGCCTATGCCCTGCAGTGGGACGTTATGGGCTGATGTTTGTTGTGCAGAGACCGTGGAGGCGTCGTCCTCCGGCACGGAGGAGCTGCGGCGGCTGAACGCGCGCAACCTCGAGCTGGAACACCAGCTCGCTCAGGCACGCCAGCAACAGGTGATTGCTTGTTTATCGGTCTTGTATAGGTCTCACCAAACTTTTTTGCTGCTCTGAACTTGGCACAAGCGTAGTTTACAAAAATTCATCCAAATCTTAATTACTCTGACACATATACCTGCGCAGTAGCATTTGCGACTTGATTCATCCATCATCATCAGCTCTTAATCGTCCCCACCGAGGGGCACGACACTACCCGTATCGAGTGATTAGGCCAAGTCGTCCAAGCGGGCCCAGTGCGGATTGGTCGACTCACACCAGCCTTCGAATCCTTCGCAGGTTTCCATCACGATGTTTCCTTCACCGTAAGAGTGTCGATTAACGTATCATATATTTTTCGAAAAATTCGAAAACACATTGGTACAGTGTCGGGATTTGAATCTCGCCCTCCGGTAGAGGCGCATTCCACAACATTGAGCCACCGAGCGCCTAACAATATATTCACTATATTCAGAGTGGCCATAAAGTTTGGCGTGACCTGTAAACTTGCGCACATTCACGAGCACTAATTACAGAATAAAAGATTTATTATTATTATGTTTTTGAACATCACTTAAGATTTCACGGCTGAATAGTGGCTGGGTCCTTTAATATACTTATATTTGGGGCCGAAACCAACAGCACAGATGCCCTTTTTTCGAGTTTTTGTACGTGTTACCTACACGTGGCGGATGCCATCACAGAACGCACAAATATGATACAACCCATGATGACCCCGCCAGTTGAAAAGACTTATGTAAATATATGAAACTACGGATCTGGGCTATGGAATTAGGTTTTGGTGTACTAGATATCTGGGCTATGGGAGAGACTACGGACGCCTGTCATTAAACTATTATTATTATTGTTCATATTAGATTACAAAAAAAGAAATAGAAATATCATCATCAGCTCTTCATAATGTCCTCATCAAGGGCACGAGCCCTGCACGAGTTTGAAAGCGATTTGTGAGTGAGAGTTTTTTAAAGATTTAATATCTTTATTTAAACATCATCACCATCGTCATCAGCTCATTATACGTCCCCACCGAGGGGCACGAGCCTACCCATATAGGGTGTATATGCCTCAGTCGTCCACGCGGGCCCATTGCGGATTGGCTGACTTCACGCGCATCCTTTGAATCTCTACGTAGGCGTGCGTAGGTTTCCTTCAGGACCGGTAAGGCCTATTTACAATTGGACGTATTTACACAAAAAGGTTCCAACACAAAATTGCACATTTGAGATATTGAAGTTTGATGTTTAAATTTTATTTGCACATTAGTTATTGTATAATAAGTGTATATTAATCAAAAAGGATTCAAGTGTATTGGATTTAATTTGATATTTCTCTATATGAATTCCACAGGAGATGAGTCGGTTTTGAAGTACACTTACAAAACCGTAAGGGCCGGGCTATACATGTACGATGGTAACGACCATCGATTTATATGTTAAAGAAGTATACATTGTTGATGGTATTTAGGTATTTATACTAAAGGCTAATTTACACCCCAGAGGCTAGTTTGGTATACTTAACTCATTTTTGACCTCCTTGTGGGTTGGATCCTTTTTGCGTAAATACGTCCAATTAAAACCAATTGTCAATAAAACAAAATAATAAATAAACCAAACGTGACTCCGTGGACTGCTAACGTGCAGTCGAGTGCAACTCATGACCCAGTTTGCATCGAGCCTCGATATCTTACGCGGTGTCGGTAATCGGTCGAATATACGTGGCTACGTTAACCGAGTGTTATCGTTGAAGGGCCCAGTACACGTTTACTTTTAATTTAAGTTACAAACGCACATTAAAAGTTTCTTTATTCGATTTTTTCACAATACACTATTGTAACGTCAATTAAAAATAGAATTACCTTGATGACCCACTGTTCGACAGTTGATTCTGTTTCGACAGTTGATTCATCCTAGGATGGCTCTGACAAGAAACTCAGTAGTCACTCTTTTTATCGCTAATTATCAATTTTAATTTTACAAATGTTTTACTTTTTTATGTCCATTTTTATGGTTATTCTAGCCATCTTTGGGAATTTTGTTAAATATCCTAATTATTTCCCTACAAAAGATTCGCTAATTCCATGAGGTAATAATACCAATAACTTGTTTACCTGTTTTAAATAAAAATGTAACATTAATGTTTATTACACTTATTAAATAAAACTTGCAAATGTAAAGTTTCAATGTTGTTTTTATATTTATTTGTGTGGTAGCCGCAAACGTGCTGTGGCCCTAGGTTATCGCTCGTGGCGAATTAACATATTTATCGTTGTTTTTTTTACTGCCTAAATTAGACAAACACGCAGCGCCAGTTTGGGCCCACGGCCGCATTGTGTGGTGTTTCTACCTTATAGTCATTTAAGTGCACTAAAATTTAAATAATAATATCGTCCCCAATCTCACTCATATTTCCCTCATTTCCCCCTATCTCTCATTAATCATGTCATATTTATTTACTCTCAATTAAAAAACACAAAACTATACATTCTCATATTGTACTCATTCCCCCTCTCTCATTAATAATATAAAATTCGCTCACGATTAAAAAACCTAGGCAAACTGTACAATAACCTCTCCCAATATAAATCACATGGTTATCCGATGGTTTCTTGGAAGGCTACCTTTGCACACAGTATATTTATTTTTGTATGTTACGGTTTTAGAGCAATAACATGTTTCATCTATTCATCTTCTGTCTCCCGCTCTCTTTCTCTGGTTTCTATTTTTCTCCTACATTTTTCTATACAAGTTTGTTCCAAATGTACAATATCGTCTCTATTGTATATAAAATATAAATATATCAGCACCAAATTCAGCAAATTTTGGATCATAGAGATTACAGTGAAGATTGTATAGTGAAGTTCGCTTTAATAATTTTATTAAGTATAGTAAAGTATTACATATATTTTAAAAATAATATTTATTGTAATATAGTTTAATGGGAAACAGCTAACAGTGTTGAATATAACAAATTTAGTTACATAAACTGTTATATACAAGTGTTGAGTTGTATAATGTACCCGAGCGTTTGGGGCGTGTGGCAGGAGGTGTCGCTGGCGCCGGCGACCTTCGTGCGCTCGCTGGCGCGCAAGTTGGGCGCGGACGATGTCGAACCCACCGCTAAAAAGGTACGCCATGTGAATTAATTTATTTCTTATAAAGATATCACAGACATTCACACAGCGCCATCTAGCCCCAAGTTCACCGGGAAGCCTGTATTATGGGTACTAAATTAAGTGTAACTAAATAACTAATGAAAATACATACATATTATACATAGAAATACCCAGATCCATTACAACCCCCCAATGTTCCCCCCCCCCCCCTTGGGGGATCCCCCCGAAAAAAACCTGGAAACGTCGCTGCTTCACACCAAGTAGCAGTCGTACGTTCTCAAACCGCTACACCAAATGGGTCGTCGAAATAGGGTTAAAGTGACAAGTTTATGACGTTAAGTGAACGAGACGGTCATTTCGCTCGTATATAATGGTCGAGACATCGGCTACTACACCAAGGGTTCCGGGTTCGAGCCCCGGGCGGTACAAACATTTGTGTGCATAAACATGTCTGTTTGTACATGGTTTTAGGTGTTTCTATAATTGTATGTTATTTAAAATAATGTATATAAGTATTTTATCACGTTGTTTAGTACCCTACCACTAACTAAGCGCCTCGCTTAATCTAGGCTAGATGGCGTCTGTCGCTCGTCAGTGGAGTAATTATTATCATCATCATCAGCTATTAAAACCGTCCCCATCGAGGGGCCACGACTTACCCGTAATTAAGGTGATTAGGCCTATGTCCACTCGCGGGCCAGTGCGGTTTAGACGACTCACACACAACTATGAATCTATCGCAGGCGTGCATGAAGGTTTATCTCCATGTTTCCTTCAACTTAAAGCGTCGGATTAACGCACACACAATTTGAAAATTCGAAAACACATTGGTACGGGCGGGATTTTGAAACCTTGCCCTTCCGTTAGGAGGCGACAGTCACAACATTGAGCCACCGACGCTCTCATATTAAATTATGGGTTTTCAGAATGTGAGGACAACGAGCTGGTGCAAACACTGATCGAGGCCGCTGAAACGCGAGCGTCAATGGGGGGGCTATGCTCGGGGTTTCTCTTAGGATAACAAATCAGATTTACTAGTGGAGACTCGTATGAGTCATCTAGGTACGGTACCACGCACAGTGCTAGGATATCGTCCCGTTTAAATAAGAGTGCTATGCACTTTTGTGTTTCGGGATGAGGGCACTGTAGCTAGTAAAATTACCGGGTATAAGTGACCTAAGCATCATCACATTACACATCTCAAAGATAACTGTATAATATCTCCGCTATGTGGATGATTATTAACACGGTAATACGCACTGGTCAAAAACTTTATCTTTAGACATTAAGGAATATTAGACGTGAAAACACAGTCATTAATATAGAAAAAAGTGGTTCACCGTTTTATGACGTAAAAGGAACGTTTCCATATATTTTGTATAAGATTATTGATATGTGACGTCATTGCTCACTTTTGTAAATTGACCTAATATCTTGGTATTTTAAAATACAATATTGCAAATAAACAACAGTGATCATGAAACGACATATAAAAAGGTGCGCTTTTTAAAAATATGTTTGGTATTTTATCGCGGATGGTATAATCCGAATTGAATCAGCTTCGGACAATTGAATGAAGGTACAGCATCAAATTTTAATCTCCTTTTAGAAGAAAATTCATTGTGCAAATAATTGTCAGGGCAGAAGTGCTTAGAACAGATCCTGCTGTGGGTCTTCCAGTTCCAGCCGGGTCTCTCGAATCGTCTTATCCACTCTTGTTTCATCTTTTCATCCTTTGAGAAACTGTAATATTATAATAAACCTTAATATATCTGCTGATGTGGCTTCGCCGAAAAGCCTAACTAAAATATCGATATATAAAAGCAACATCACTAGTTGAAATGTTTACCTAGAAAATTTAATTAGGATTTTTTGAGAAAAAGTAGACAAATACTGTTTTGGCTTTAATTTGAAAAGTACAACTATAAGTAAGAAACATTTATATTATAGTTTACACACATTTCCTGATTTATTTAATATAACATTAATCAAAAACTCACGAATGAAAGTGAATCTTTTCACCACTGCTTTCTTTCCTTCCCGAATGTGAATAACAGCCGTCAATTACACAAGACATGTTTTATGACCTAAAACACTTCATAAGGAACGAGCACACATAAGATAAATCACTATCTGAGCGCAAATTAAACAGAAAATAATTTTCTTAAATCAGGAGCCGCCAAACCACTGACAGTACTATAATCCGGCCATGTGAGCAAGGTGTCAAACTGTTTTTAACAATCTTAAAGAATGCACGTCAAAATGATTTTGAATTTAGTCGTATGCTGAATAAGTCCATGACATAACATTGTATGAGTCCACTGACAGATTGACGACCTGCTAATTATGAGAACTATGTTCAGTTTGCCATCTCATTTTTCGCCTACGCAAAATCATATAAGGAGTGAGAGCATACTATACTATACTATTCAGGTATACGTTTTTAATCTCTATTTGGCCCGGATTACATGCTTTAGTCATATTTCTATGGATTTGTAGAACTAAATTTGACAGATCGGCCATATTCGCCTTTGTCAATTCTAAGAATTAGGTTGTTGTAATAGATTTCGGTGAGTTTTTAACTGCATCAAAGCGTTATATAGATTATTCATGATACCAAAAGTTTAAAAAAGTTCGGTTCAAGATATTTTATCAACGTTGAAAGCGTTCTTGCAAGTGGAATAAAAAATCGAGGTGATTTAATACTATGATGACCTTTTTTTAGATGCTAAAAAAACGGCTACATGACATGATTTTTTCAGGATTTTAAAAGTTATTTAAGTAATTTCTTGTTGATTTGTGTTGGCTCATTTGTTGTATTTAATTGTTTAGTCTTATTAAGCATTCGGGTGATCTTTTCTATACAATATTTATTTGTGAGGACCTATAATCGGCTACCTGTTGTTATTTGTGTATATTTTGTGTTCATTGCTGTTGGTCCTCCTATGAATAAATAAATAGAAAATATAAGTGAAATCGGCAAAAGGCTAAAGGCCCTAAAGAAGAGAATCTGACACGTTGGTCCGCGAAAGAGGACGCATGAAAAGTTTTACCCATTGACCGCCGGGAATCCAGACACAATAGAAAATCTATTGTGTCTGGCGTCTTAAGGCGTCATTGGCGGTCAAAAGGTTAAGATATTCTGGGCACGAAGTTCTTTCAGGTAAAACTGTACTATATGGGCCGCGCATATTTGTTTTTTTTTTGGGAGGGGGGAGGGAGGGGAGAGGCCCCCTACCACTAACCCCCGCGGAAACCTCTATTTTTCGAGAAAAATTTGAGGTTATGTCAGTACCCGAACAGTGAAACTACATATATAAGCCGCTGTTTCATGGTTTTGGAGGGGTGGGGGAAGGGACTCCCCCTTTGACCACTACCTCCCCTTTGAAATACCCCATGTGAGTGTATTTATGTTTTGGGGTTTAAGAAGTTAAAATTAAGTCAAACAGGTGTACAAAAGTTATAAGTTTGGGTTTATTTTAATGGTAAAACTGTACTATATGGGCCGCACATATATAGAGCTTTTTTTTTTGAGAAGGGTAAGGACCCCTACCACTACCCCTTCTGCGAAACCTCTAGTTTTCGAGATCTTCCTATCCGTGTCGGGGTGCCTCGAATTAGATTTAATGCTTTTTTTTTTTTTTTTTTTTCGAACTGACTACTGCTGTTGGCCGCAGATGGCCTTTACAGCTTCACCGGGCAAAGGCGAGCGCAGATGGCTCTTAGCCTTAAAACAGATTTATCGCCCGTGATTCAACCTATTTTATAGTTCTAAGGTCTTACCTAACCTAAGCAACTGTTAACTTCAGCGTCTACACCTTTCTTGGAGCAGAGCGAGGACGGTCAGACCTCGCTTCGCTACGCTCCGCTCGGGAAAAAAAAAATAACCTTACCTACTGACTTCTTTTCCTTGGCGGGGGACTGCGTCCCCCGAGCCCCCCTTTCCGGGGGCTGCGCCCCCACCGTCCCCCTGCTTTGTGTCGTGGCAAGATGGCTGCGACGTGCGTTTCGTTACTAAATGTGTAAAACATTTTGACCAATTTTATAATTAATTATAATACCTTGAAATAAATACAATTTTTTTTAAACTTTTACTATTTCGTTAAAATGGAATAGTTATTACTATTGTAAACCATTAAAATCATAGTAATTTCATGCAGTTGTAAACATTATAAGTAAAATGCAACACAGAATAGTGACATGACAGACACAATTGCCAGACCCAAAAAAAAAATAACTTATAATTTTTTATTTTTATCAAAAAATTATAAGAATTTTTTTTTCGAGATCTTCTCTTTATCTTATTTTCTTTTTATCTTAAAAACTAAAAATTTCCTCACCTTAAAATTTTACACAATTATACCTTATAGTAAGGTCCTTCAACTATAAGAATTTCAACACCCAACTCCGCGGCCCACATTGTACAGTTTAGCCGTTCTTCAGAGTTTGAAATCCTATTGTACCGAAAAGCCTATAACGCCACTTGAAGCGGCGGGAATACTTTACTTTACTTTTACTTTTAAATTTGGAGAAACTGGAAATGGCGGTAATGGTCCTTGTGTGGAATATATTTTTGAAAAAGAAAAAAACAATCAAAATAAGTGTTCAAATTCAGGCTTCCACCGTAGATTTGATTACTGTTGGCAATATTTACAAATCATTCTATAAGTTTTTGTAGCTGAATGATAGAATTTTAAGTATTTCGTAGCGATGGAATTAAGCGTATCGAAGCAATAAACAACAGAGTTAGGAAATAGACAACCGAAAAGAAAAATATTTGATAAAACATTTGAAAAGTTATTACATTGACTGCAAGTGAAACTTCCAGGGTTAACACGTTCTTGTCCTCATACATAGACTCATATCAAAGTTAGACAAACGGACCTACCACGAATTCAACGAAAAGTTTTCATTTCTAACCAAAATAAGTAAGTTGTTACATCGACCTAGACGGAAAAAACCATTTCATTGGAAAAAAAATATCCTAATGTTTTAGAAACTGACTTAGTTCAAGAATGCATACACTTTCAATGCCACCTTTCTTTTTTTATTTGAATTTAATCAAATTAGGTTCTGGATCATTTAAAAGTCTATCTTTGTTCCTGCGAAAACAAAATTAGGATCACATTTATCCTAACATGGATATAGCACTTCCCATGGGTCTTTGTAGTCAGTGACAAATTAAAAAAAGGGTGATATCGCCCGCGCGACCAAGTGTTTACCTAATAAAAAATTGGCCAAGCGCAAGTCGGACTCGCCCGTGGAGTTCCGCAGCAGCAATTAACATAAAATAAAGTATTTTTTATTTACTTAGGCGCCTACTACAGCTTTAATATGAAAAATAGTGGTTCACCGTTTATGACGTATAAAAAAAACTACACACCACAAATTGTTCAAACTAAATTTCGTTGTTAGATTTTATGTAATGTACAACATATATATTTTTTGTTTTTATCACATTATATACACAATTTTTTTAACTTTGGAAGTGTCTTTCGCGCAAACTATTCAATTCATAAAAAATATATCGAAACCTCGATATTATTTTTCAAGCTCTACACATTGATACCCCACACGGGGGGGTACGATGAAAAAAAAAATGTGTTTCAGCTCAATGTATGGGGAACCCCAAAATTTACCATTTTTTTTCAAGTTTCTTGGCAAAACCTAATAGCGGTTCACAGAATACATATACGTACAAAATAGTATAGTGTTTATAGTTTCGGAGAAAAAAGGGTGTGATATACGGACGGATAGACAGACAGACATGATAAATCTATAAGGGTTCCGTTTTTTGCCATTTGGCTACGGAAGCCTAAAAAGGGCGCTCTGACACAAGCGGTTATATTACCGTGGCCACGTGAACAGAACTAACGCATGAGTTTTCAAAAGTCAATAGGGGCGGCAAAAATTGAATAGCCTACTGGCGGCAAATTTAAAAATCCGCCACTGCCGAAACCCCACCCTCCATGAAAATGTATTATGCTAGTCGTCTGGGGACAACTTCATGCGCCCGCCGAGAGGAGGTAGGTAATCGAAGGCAAACTTCTGACTGTCCACGTCTTAGTTCTACTAAATAACACTAACTTTAAAAACTAAATCTCAATCATACTGAATTATTTTGTTATCCTAAAAAAAGGTTTTACAGATTTTTTTTTGCTGAAAATTTTATGAAATAATAGTGGACGAGAGCGTCGGCGGCTCCATGGTGTGGATTTTTCCTTCCGATCTACAGGTGCAGTTGAAATCTCGCCACGTAACAATGTTTTTTCAAATTTTGTCAATTATAAGTACGTTTTACCCGACTCTCTTACGGTGAAGTAAAATATCCATGGAAACCTGCGCACATCTACGAAGAGATTCAAAGGTTGTACATGAAGTCGGCCAATCCGCATGGACCCACGTGGGCGAGGCCTTTACACTGTGGGTAGACTCGTGCCCCTCGGTGGGGACGTATATGAGCTGAAGATATATCAGAATTGATATGTTCTCAGCGAGTTGCAATAGCTCGTATAGTGGTAAAACCAAAGACTGACCTTGAGGATTATTTTTTGGTGCTCTATTTACTAGTATGTGCGCCAAATATTAATATACAAGTGGTAGCAAAAGGTGTTTGAAGCGCTCACCGTTTTGAATAAATCGAAAAAAACGGTTCCTGCTAGGGTAACGTTTTTTCCTAGCAGGAAAATATTAAAAAAAACATCGGGAGAAAAAATAATTAGTTGGAAGAGGAATAGTCGCTCGTTCGCGTAGCTAGAGGCCGAGAGGCTTGGGCGAGGCAGGGGGGCGGGTGCTGAGTGGGAGGAATGCCGCGGCGAGGGCGGCGCGATGAGACGAGCTGGGACATGAGCGTACCTCGGCTCGGCGTCCTCTCACGAGGGTGCTTTAGGACACTACTATGTCAGTGCGCATACACTACCTGTTTTATTATAAATACTTGTCCGCTAGGCATTATGGGTGAAACTCCTCACCTTGAACGCAGTTTTGACAAACAAAATAGGCCTCTGCATTCAAAACTTATCTATTCATGTAAATACTCTGAACTGTCTCCGTAAACTTATACTAAGTGGGAAGACAGAATCTAATCATGAAGATAATAACTATAAAATAATTTAGTTCTAGAAGACCCCAGTTACGTATAGAAAAAATTGGGATGAGAAAATATAGTTTCTACTTTAACATGTGCCAAATAATTACTCTTGGAATGACACTCTTATGTGATGAGATAACAATATTAGAAAGATTTGGAGCACGAGGACACACATAAACCGCTCTGTTATCGTGGCGTATGAACTCGTAATGCCATTTTAAACCTCACATGTTCTCAACTGTCTTACAAATTACCTAGATTTGAGCCACGCACGCACGCACGAATCATTTTCACAAATATGAAACAGACGCTCAAGCACATTTCACACTCGCAATACGAATCCGAAGTATAATCGGCATTCTGGAATTTTACCTGTAACGACAGCAAAACGTGCAAGTATTACACATTGCATAGAACTTGAGAGGCACGTCCTTATGAAATACGCGCAATAAAAATAATATCTCAGACTATAATGAAATACTAGAACCAAAAAGCGGCAATGGCTTTGTAGCGATTCTGTATAGATCATTGCTAACGGTTCTGTTAAATATGCAACCTTTTTTATGACAGTCCTTGTCATATGTAAAAAGAATATATATTAATTGATTGGTTTGTGTTCTCTTCTCTTTCACATTGTAAATGGGCAGACGTGTTTTCTTCTTTAGATATATTATTTTAATTTTACCAAGAGTTGTTTCGCTGTATAAGTCGAGTATTCTTGATCTCCACATATTTTCTAGGTTCTAATAATGAATCGTCACTAACATTGTGTCAATCGCATAAATTATGCGATATTTGTACATTATATATACATATAGTATTGATGATCATCATATGTTTGAGCCTCGGTGGCTCAATGGTTGTGGAACTGTGCTCCGACTCGGGAGGGCGCAGGTCAAAATCGCCAACGTTCCAAAGGTGATTTGACTTTTCGGAAATTATATGTACGTGATCCGACGCTAAGTGAAGGGAAACATCGGAAGAGAATCCTGCGTGAGGTGAATTCAACCGGACCCGCGTGGATGACTAAGGCCTATACACCCTCGTAAGGGTAGGCTCGGGCCCCTCGGTGGGGACGTTTAATGAGCTGACAATGAATATATCTAAAGTTTCTTCATGACTATTCCAGGCACAAAATGGTGCGGCACCGGCGACATCGCGGCGGACTACCACGACCTAGGCGCCGCGCGGAGTCTAGACCGGTGCTGTCGCACCCACGACCTCTGCCCCACCAAGGTCCGCGCCTTCTCCCACCGCTACAACATCACCAACAACTCGCTCTACAGCAAGTCCCACTGCACCTGCGACGACATGCTCTTCGACTGCCTCAAGGCAACCAACACCTCGGCATCACATCTCATGGGGCACATATACTTCAACATTGTCCAAGTACCCTGCTCGAAGATCTGCCCGCTGGCAGACAGTTCAGGGACGCGAAACAAGGCTTTTAGCACTTACTAGTGAAATTTTTAAGCGCCATCTAGTTGCGATGTCTTTGATGTCTTTGTGCACAGAAATTCTGTCAACTGTATTCGATTGAATCACGTGTAAATAATTAAATTTAATATATTCTTCTACGTAACATTAGTTATCAAACTGTGATATGTCTGTGCCTTTATTAATATGTTAGATGATGGCGCTCGAAAAATAAAACAAATAAATATATGTTAGATAGGTAGGAATTAATTTATTTTTTGCAATGACTAAACCATTTGATGATTTAAAC